>APFE031424609.1:144766-195869 GCA_000404065.3 Pinus taeda
ATATATATCACAAAATTCACAGATCCCTGAAGCTCTGAGGTTTTGAACAGTCCTCAACAAGCCTTGGTGATACCAGTGATCATCAAATATTGAGCGAGGAAGATACCCAAGCATTTGAGTCCATGGATTTTGGAACCATGTCTGCGGCCAGAATAGTGCGACATATTCCCTAAACTCATGATGTAATTTTTGTGAAAGTAGTTGAGCGATGAAGATTAGGAGTACAAAATTTGAGAATCGCTCCAAAGTTGATAAGACCTGTGATTCCTTTCACCGGAGCATTAACTCTATGCACCATCCATTTAAGTACCAAGCCAGACACAGTTTTGGGCAAACAATGGATGTGATGAAGTGGCCTTATTGATTTACATTAATTCCTGCGACCCCTGTGCATTTATGGGCAATGTTTGAAGTGTTTCTGAAATAGCCTAGTTGCCTTATTCACAACAACAATTTCTGCAACATGATTCACTAGACCTATGGTTTGCACAATGTACTAATTGTAGCCCTAATTATTATATGCCAGCTTGAAGTCCTGAAATTACATGACCTTTTGAATACAAAAGTTGAACTCTATAGTCTTGTTATAGTGGATCGGTTTTAAAGTAAATGAATAATGGATGATTGAATTGAGGATCTGACTTATATAGTGGAAACCAATGTTGGACGACTCATACTCGTATAAGACTCGTCACGACATTGACTCATTGACTCGTATAAGAATCGGGAACGACCCTTATAAGACTCGTCGAAATACAAAAAAAAATCTTAAAATATGGTAAATTTTAAGCACAAAAAAGAAACTAATGACAATTCCAATCCTTATAAGTTATAAAAACCACAATATATGCAATAATTCATAACATCATCTCATATCTATAAAAGTACAACATAACATATTTGATATTTATAAGCAAAACATTTAGATACTGAATAAGAAAAGGACTCATGATTCCATAAGTAAAATAAAAAATGTCAGTGAGTTCAAAATTCAAATACATATGTCATAAATGATAAATGATTGTCTCATATCAATTTTGAGTCTCATCACTCATGGACGAACACGCCTAAAATAAGCCCTCGTGGAGCTAGTGGTAACATCGGAAGGCTGAAGCAATTGTGAGGCAGGTGTATTTGGAGTCTCCATTTGAGATGGCAAACTAGAGAGATCCTCAGTCTCTTCATCAAGCCAACTCAAATCAGGGGCCTCCTCCTCCACAACCCAATCAGAGTCTAAATCAATAGTACCAATAAAATTGGATTTGTATCCTTTGGTTGTACTTGTTTTGTGAGCATTCGAAGGTTGTAGTAGATGAAAACTAACTTATCCAACCTCTCATGCTCCAACCTGTTTCTCTTTTTGCTGTGGATGTGCTCAAACACTAATCAATTGCACTCACAAGAAGAATCACTGCAGGGTTGACTCAGAACTCTGATGCGAATTCTTGTAATTGTGGTGCCTTAGTGCCACAATCTATTCACCAATGAGCTGTAAAAAAATAACAACATTATTAGTTTGCAATACCAAGCATATAAAAAAGGACTAGCAAAATTACAAGCTAAGTTCTAACAATTTGCACTTACAAGGCATTTTCTTGTCCTTGAGACGTTGGCTTGTGCTGAATCCAAACATGCCAGATGCTTCCTTGTACATATCTCGTTGTATGTTGATTTTGTCTTGAATATCTTGATCTGGGAACATTTTCTCAATGCATATCATGACACCTCTCATCACCTTGGGATCTCTTTGAATGCTAGACCCCTCATTATAGAATAAGCTCAGATTCAGATATGCCCCTGCTGCATGCAATGGTAAATGTGGTTGCCTGTCCGACTAGGAATTAATAATTTGCCATATAGGGAGATATTTAGATTCATTTCCCTTATAGAAAGTCTTGCTGGCCTCTTTGGCCCTGTCCATGCCCTCATAAATATATCCCATTGCAGGTTTCTCTCCATCCATTAATCTCAAGACTTTCACAAGGGGCTCAATGAAAGCTGACAATCTTAGTGACTTTGTCCCACAAACTATCAGCAAAGACAAATGTTTTCACATACATTGCTTTTGGTTTTGTGCTATCTTTCCAAAATACCCATTGTTGGCTACAAAACATTCTTCTCAAAGCTTGCTACTCATACAAAAGGCTTTGGAGGGAAAGAAAGTTTGTAGCAAACCATATGACAGTTGGGCGACTAAGCTCACCTTGTGTGAATTCCCTCATAAGGTTAAACACCCAAGCATGATTATAATATACTTGGTAATTTGCTTGCATTCTTTCACAACATCTTCCACCCACTCTAACTTCACAATGTCCTCTAGCATCAAGTCTATGCAATGGATAGCGCATGGAGTCCAAAAAATGGTGGGATATTTGGCACAAAGCAACCTTCCAATTGCCACATAATTTGCTGCATTGTCCGTGATTACTTGGACAACATTTGTAACCCCAACTTCCTCCACCATATCAACGAACAATGAAAAAATCAAGTGTGCATCTTTTACATTTGCAGATGCATGAATGGATTTTAGGAAAATGGTTCCTTTACGACAAGCTACAACAAAATTTATTGTTGTTCCACCCCTCTGATTTGTCCACCCATCAGACATAATTGTATAACCTGTAAATTTCCATAAGCTTTTAATGCTCTCCAATTGTTCCTTAACACACTCAAGCTCCTCATCTAGCTCTTTCCCCCGAAGTGCATTATAAGATGAGGCTTTGCATTATAAGTTGACCGTGCCACCTACAGCTACTTACAAGTCAGTGAGAAAAGCCTTCAACCCCACAAGGTGTGGTTGGTGGCAGGGAACTCAGAGAAGGGGCTGTCAGACTAATCCCGAATCTCTTCGTTTGAGCTATCTCCTAGGTTAGCTAAGGGGAGTGGTCCCTAATGAAAAGTTAAGCTAAAAGATGTGAGTTTCTAGGAGAGTGTTATAGTGAAAATGGATTACTTTTAAGGATTTAAAGGCAAATATGAAGTGAACAACTTGAAATAACAATGCCAGTGATTAATATGATTAAAAACCATAAAACCAGTGCCTTACAAGGAATTTGCTCAACATTTTAAAGATATATTTGCTCAAAGTCAAATGCAATGCTCTCAAAAGAGAAAACAAAGTAACCATGAAATGTAAATAAGAATTGTTAGTATATGTAAAATACAAAATGCTTTTGAGATAATCAACTTTATAAATCAAAACATGTGAAACATATCTTGCGAAAACCCAAAAATTTGTAATTAACTTGGAAATATAAAAGAAAGGACGTGCTAAATCAAGACATCAATAAGCAATTAGACTTGAAACATGAAAAGAGAACATTTGTTTGAAATTATTACAATACTTGCTTTTGGAATAGACTTTGCATATGAAAACTCAAACCATCAAGAGACAAGTGAAGTAAATGTAATGGAAAGTGCTCTTGGTTAATTTTATTAATTAGCTCTACAAAAAGATTAAAATTTAATTCTTCAATCCTCAGACCTCACCTTCGCCCAATGATATGGATCTCACAGTGAGGAGTCAATAGAGGAGTAGAGAATCCTTAAGATGTCTACTTCAACCAACTTATGTTGGAGGTAAGATTTTAATGAGGCTTGGGGCCTTCCTACACTAAAATGCCTAGATGAAATGCAAATTGTATTAATTTCCCAAATTAAAATAATGATACATGCAAATGCTTCAAAGAGATTGATTTGCATTGCTTGAAAATGAAATAGTGTCCAACATAAGTTGCAATTATAACTTCAATTGGAGGAATAAAATTAGCTTACAAGTGTTGCATGTGTTTCATCAATGAATTAAAAAATACCAAGTAAATTGGCTTGAAAGTAAAAATTGTTTCAAATAGACAATGACAATAAATTGCCCAATATTAAGATAACAATGTAGCATAAAATTGAAGCATGTATTCAAGTGCTCATGAAACAATTTACCAAAGTAAATGGAAACGAATCAAAGTTTGTTAAGAATATAAAATGCTTGCATGTAAAGGATGAATTGCCCAAAGTGAAGTGTAAGCTTGTAGCTCCAAGCAACAATGATGCAAAGCTCAAATGAAATTTTAACAAACTTTAACTTAATGAAATGTGATAGTGAGGTTGTGTTAATTCCCAATTAAAACATGCATGTAAGCGAATGAAGTATGAAAGCTTAAACCATGCAAATGTCAATCCACCCAAGAGAAACGTCCCTCTAAATGGGGAGATAGGATACCATGGGAGAAATCCCAAGCTGCCACAAGCAAGTTAGATCTTTTATTAATATTACAATGAGAATAGGGCCCTTCAAAGTTCTCAACTATACTTCAAGGGGAGTCCTCACAATAATTGCTTGAAACTTGGACGCTAGACCTCTTTTCTTGAGAAAGTAGTGACAAGATCTCACAAAACTTATGTAAGGGAAACAAGGTGTGAGTTTCCTCCAAATTCCCACGGCTTAACAAGGAAAATGGGCAACCCTCTAGTGAACTCGACTTGGCCAAAATAAGCCTCAAAAGGGCTCATGACATCCTTGGAAATCGAACCCCCAACACTTGCCAAAGGTCCTGCAAACACTTGTTAGATGTTGCGGGATGTTGCTCTTCAAAATCTGCGACACAAGATTTAGCAAACAATCCAAATAATGGCTACAAAATAAGTTAAATATTAATGGAAAAATCAACAAGATAAAATGTATATGTACAATTATAATTTACAAAAGGCTAAGCTAAAGAGTGAGTGTACACTCTCGTCTTTGCTTAGCCATCTTCAAGCTCTAAGCAAATGAAATAAATGAAGTAGAATGTTTTTTTTAAAAGAGATTTAAATTTAGAAGTTCACGGCTTGTGCACAAGCTATGTGCCAAAATTCTTGCAAAACGACTTTGTAAGATAAGACTATGAAGGTTCAAAGAACAAATGAGAGCTCCTTTGTTCTTCCAAAGACTTCCCCTCACGCTTGATTCTGTAATCCCAACAAGATGTTCCCTGTACAAAATTTCAATCAAGAATTAGTTCCATATAGATTTAGCAATAAACAATGATAATAAACTCTAGAGATTTATTTAAAACCAACTAGAGCATTCCATACCTAGAGCATACTTCTAAATTAAATGTCAATGCAAGATAGCTCTACATTAACAAATCTACAAGAGCATATGGAAGCAAATCAGACCAAAGCATGAGTAAAAGGAATTATACGAATGCTTAACAATTCATTACACTCGAAAAGGAGGAACACCTCATGAATGAAACCCCAAAGTCTTTATTGATATTTCTGAAAGTGTACAAGGTAGCAGCGCTTCCGCAAGCACAATAGCTAGTAACAATCTTATCCATTGTGAAAGCCCATGGCTCTATTATATAGAGAGTTGGGAGCAAATCCCAATGAAGAATGACAATGACAAATGACATTGGAGCCAATCCCAATGTAGAAGTGATTAAACAAGTGGCATGAGGTGACAATCCCAAAGAGAAATTCGAATTTGTTGAATGGAGCTCCAATGCCAAGTGTCAAATTCGAATTCTGGCAAGTGGACATCATTTTCTTCTTCCCTTATGTGCCAAATTTGAATTTTATGGTGGAATGACAAGTGTATATGGGTGGTAACCTGTGTGGGGACAATTTCCCACAAAAATCTCCACCAAATATTCTCCCAAATCCTCCCAAATGTGCATTAACTTCACAAATTCGAATTTCCACGCAGCTTTTTCATTTGATGCTACAAATTTGATTTTATTTGAGCACATGTCCTTTCCTTGATTTTAGGAGTCCACATCACCTTGGGACTTCACTTTAACTCCCCCATAATTTTCCACCTCATTTCCACAACATTTAGCATGTGCGGATATTTATTTTTCTCCATTTATTTAATTTATGGCTTAATTAATTGCCAAATTTCCCACTAAACTTAGGAAAAGTGGGTTTTGAGGGTCCAAAACACATTGTTAACCCTTTAACCTGTGTTACAGTAGAAAGTTGAGGGTGAGAGGTGTAATTTTGATTACTCATACCCCAGACAACTTCTCTAGACTACACTTATTACAATTTAAATACAATTTTATTTGCAATTTTTGACCTGCGGGAAATCTAAAAAATTAAAAAATGACTACCTAGACCTAACCAAATTCCACGAATTTTTTTGTGTGAACTAGTATGGTAATATACATCGACTCTAGACACTAAGATGTGTCAGGGGCTCAACTTTCAACCGTTACCCCGGTTTTGGGGTAAAACGCGAGTGAAAAAACCTAAAAAGGTATCTGCCTCTGAAAAAGAAGGGATAATTAACCAGATAAAAAAAACACTCCAAGGTGTACTCGTTTGCTGATCGAGTCCCAACATCCTAGGCCTGTTACAGACTCAAAACTCATCATTACTAGTATCACTTATTACAATTCCCTGTAGTGTGTGGAATTTGGGTACAAGAAAGATGATGAGAAGATAGAAGTAGAGTTAGAAAACTCTGTTGACTGATGATATCTGATGGTACAAGTGTCCTCTGGATCATCCTTGGGCATGGATCTTCATATAATCATCAGGTGCCACTCCAGTGGTCAATAGGGCCAACACTTGCAACGACATCCACCATGGGCTGATAAAAATAAGACTTTGCATAGTTGAATGAAAGACTGTTATGGTACCAAAACCTCCTTACTGCCATATCTGCCTCCTTCCTCTTTTTTCATTGAAACTGTCCAAGGTTGGTTGAGATCCTGGAGTTGTATGAGGACTGAAGAAAGAAGAGGTTATACTCTTGTTTGCCACAACACTTGAAGAGGAGTTACCAATACCTGGACTTTGAAACTGTGTTTCACTCTGAGATGAAGATCTACCTATCCCAACAATCTCATCATTCCTTCTTGCCCTCTTAGAACTTGCTTCTTTGAATGGATTCCAAGGAAGCTACCATTTTAGTAGTGACTTCATCAGGGCAACTTGGACAACATCCCACACCATTCCCAGGAATTCTGGCTAGGTGGTATTTCAACCTATTTATGCCTGCATGCATGTGGCATTGCAATAATTGCACTTGATATTGTGGTCATTACCGACAATGATTCATTGACCATGTGCCCATGCCATATCACGACACTGTCTGAAACCCTTTGGTGGCATGGTGACAAAATCTAATTTTCTTCTTGGTTTCTTTTTTTGTTTGTTTATTTATTTAATTTGCAATTTTTTTTCGCTGTGTGGTTGAGTTTCTCAGCCACAGGCAACCCCAAACATAAAAAAAACTAAAAAATTTTGCAAACATAAAAAAAAAATTTAAAGCAAAAAAAACAAAAATGAATACATGAAAAACATTCTAACTAGGTTCATGAAGCCTACCTGAAGCTTAGTCTGATCCGATGAAGCCTCCGTTAGCCTCCTCCAACAACTCCTTCAGGCTCCTTTAACTTCACTCTCAACACTCACACAAATTAGCCAAACACTCAAATGACAAGTGAATGAGAAATGGAAGGGAGAGAGGTGTTTATAAAGCATTTTTTCCTTCCAATTTCCCTTTCCCTCCACCTCATTTCCAAAAAAGAAAAAAAAATCGAAATTTTGGACAGTTTGTGCCTTTTCATGCCTAACGAGTCCTATACAGGTCTGATAAGGGTCTAACGGGCTACCTGCGAGTTTGATACGGCTAGCCGGGTCTTATGGAAAACACGCCGGATCCAGGTCTAGACTGCGGGTTCTCTGCGGGTGACCCGACCCAGCCATAGACCTGTCCTTACCCGCGGGTACCCGCGTGTTTAATCCGGGTGGTGCTTCACTGTTGGAAATACAGTCACAGTCTTGGGCCTGCAAATCATCAACATGAAAATCACATTAAGCACCTTGAGGACTTTGATGAGATTTTGAAGGAAGTGTAGCCTACTGGAGCAACAAGACTAAGATCTAAACATAAAGTGACTTGAAGGCATTTTTGATCTTCAACTTAGTGATTGATTGTATTGTTAAAGTCTGCAGTGGCATCATATCTTGAACATTTGCAACAATGATAAATCTCACTCATTAGTTGGAGTTAGGACTTGTGTTCAGAAGTTGTAGTCAATTTGAAACCAGTGAAGAAGTAGTCCTGTTGCAGTTCTTCTAGCATGCTTAACTAACTTCTCTGATCCATATATCTGACTTGTGCGCTGAAGTAACTTCAGAGTTCTAACATTCATAAATGGCCTACAACAGAGTGATGTGTGACAATGAACTAGATGTGTAAGAGAAGTCAACAGGGATATTATATGAGCCTGCCATACCTAGCAGGGAGCTTATTGATTCTTATATCTGATTGTTATGACAAGAGCATCGTGACAAATATTTAACACAGTGAGTTTGTGACAACACTTAATAACTAGCATTATCTATGTGGCAACAGATTTTATGAATAAGCAAGGTGTCCCGACCATAATACTTATACCCAAAAGTCAAAATGGTTGTGTGATTGTTTTGAACAAGAGTTCTGAGTGGCATTAGTAAGGGTTTGAAGATTGTTGTAAAGTTGAAGTTTGGAAGGCTGATTTTTGACATCACTGCAACCTTGATATAACACTGACATTGATGACAACATTCCTCTAGCAGAAACCCTTGAAATGACATTAAAGCTGAATGACTAAAGGTCAACAGGGGCAGGAGAAGCAAATATTGAGCAAATGTGACAGTGGTGACAACAAAAGTAGAAGTTGTGGAGTAGAAAATGAATGTATGAATTGGTTGTTTGTAAAGGAGCTACAAATTTAATATGCATATCTTCAGACTTGGGGAGTCCTGCACTTCCGTCAAGGTTTACCTGGTAAATGTTGTATGTACCACTGTGGAAAAGTCTGCAAAAAATCCTGATTTAATCCTAAAAACGCGATTTTTTGAACTAAACGATTTAATCCCCCGACTTTTTGGTGACTTTTTCACAAAGGAAAAAATCGCGATTTTTTCCTTATACTCCCGATTTAATCAGGAGTCGACCCAAAAAGTCCGCCTCGCATCCCAAGCCGCGGATAAAGAGGCCGCAAAGGTGAAAAAACTGTAAATTGAAGCTTCCATCCATGCATTTTCAAGTTATTGCATTGTATTGTTTGTCATACTTCTTGAGAGCATAATAGTCTCATTTGTAATCTGTTAGTTTTGAGGTTAAGATATGTTTTTGTTTTCCAAGGAAAAACAAATCTTTATACTTCATATTTCTAGTTAGAAAGCAAAGTATACATTGGCTAAGCCTCCAGGCTTTCAGTGATTCAGACTCTAACAACCACTGCCCCTTCAAAAGATTACAAAAGTACCAAAAGGATAGGCATACAATAGTGTTCCGTAGAAAGAACCCCACACCATCAAAAACATTGTTACAGTTGTTGAATGCTTCTAGAAGAAACAACAAAGAGGAGGTCATGAAGATCAAATAACAATAACCTGTCCAAAAAAAACAAAACCAATGCCTCAAAAAAGAACCCATTTTTCAGACAGGAACAAAGTACTTGTGAACTCTTGTGACAACAAAGATCCTTCCTGCAATGAGAGCACGTTTTGAAAGGGAATCTTCTTTAGTGGTGAACTCCTTGTAAATGTGGGGAAAGGTTATGTATCAGAAGTGGATTTTACCTCCAAGGGTTTTTGAATAATAGATGCCAAGGCTAGGTTAGTAATCTGACATCTACTGTTTTCTCAGAAAATAAGCAGCTTGGAGTCACCAAGCATTAATTTTCAGATCTATTGTGATACTCACTGTTAATTTTCATTGGACCTACCACCTGACACCTTATTACCCAAGCAGACTACAGTCTACTGAATAAATGCATGACTTATTTCTTAATACAATTAGCAGAAACAAAAATTAAAAGGGGAAGAGGATCTCAGTGACTGATTACTTGATGACTTTTAGATGACTCATGATATACATTCATTATATTTTTTGTTGATATTTTGACTCTTGAGAGTTGAGACTCAGAGAGGACTGAAAATTCAGGAGTTGATTCACTACTTTGATATGTGATGTATAGCACTAGACTTCATATACATATTATATATTAGCTTACTTACATGTTTATGTGGAAATGCATTTATTTGATGTTGTGGATACTCTAGATGTTAAAAAAAAATGAATAATTTTGTGCTTTTTTTTTTTTAAATTTTGTTGACTTTTTCAAAAAACTCCTGACTTTGACGAGTTTTTCAACTTTTGGACCTTTGCCGAATTAATCCCGACTTCGACTTTTTCCACACTGGTATGTACATCATACATAACTGAGCTTATTGATGAGCGAAATATTGTGTACTGTTTATTTGATGTGATGGTTATCTGGTGTATATTGATGCTCTGAATATCTAAGTTAATAAAGTTAAATAGTTGATTAAAAAGATGGAAACTGATTCACCCCCTCTCAGTATTTCCAACAAGACGTCCAAGAAGTTGGAATTTCACACAAGAAGCAAGGAGAAGCCTCTCCTTTGCTTGCAGCCTAGAGAGATAGGTCTCTAAATGTAAACATCTTCCACAAAAAAAATTAGCTCTGAATTTTTCCAAAGCCTCTAGTGATGCTTCTCTCCAAAACCGACTTGTATTTCTCCTCAGAATTTTCTTTTGCTCAAACCCTTCAAGGATTTTTGCTCAAGAGAAAAGGAGGAACCTCTCCTATGCCTGCAGCCAAGGAAGGAGGCTTTGAAAAAATGAAGACAACCTCCCAATTTTTTTATCTGAGCTTCCAAGCTTCAAAAGATGAATCTCTTAAAAAAATTGATCTTGAAAAACCCTTAAAACCTTAGCCGTCTAGGATCTGTGTAGGAGGGAGGAGAGGGTTTGATCAACAAACAAGTGTTTAGCTTCAAAAATTAATTTCTCTTCGATCCTCAAGCTTCAACCTGCAACAAATATTTTCAAGAAAATTCTCCATACCAAACCCTAACTTCAGATCAATTGGAAAATAGAGGGGAAATCCAACATATATACAAGATCTATTTACAAGAGAAATATATGTACAAAATGGGTTAGAAATATATACAAAATTTTTACAGATCTACTAGCCCGAAGAGTGTGAGGACAACTCCGCTCTTGGATAGCAAAATATAAGCTCTAATATAACTAGATCTAACAAATAAAGTGCTTAATTAGATAGATTTAAATAATAATGACTAGATTTGCAAGCTATGGAAAATAAACTCCCTTTAAAGCTATCTTATGATAAGCCTTTGATATAGATCTAAGTGGGTTCTTCCCAACGTTGCACGAAGCGGGGATGTTTTTTGGAAGCAGGGACGTGGGAGCATCATTTCCCAAAAATATAGGAAGCGAAGTGTCTACTATATATATATATATGGTTTTTTTTTCATATTTTTTGTATTTATATTAAAAAAACCTCCAAAATACCAAATTAGCTATAGAAGACATGAAAACATGCATATTTTTACATAAATCAAGATAGATATGGTAGAGAAAGATTAACATGCCTGATCAATGATTTTGACTTGAGTGAAGAGTACATAATTGCTAAGGCCATGACAAAGGAGTTCAACAATCAACAACACCAACATTGGGGTACATATTGGGCTTGGTGCTCTTGATGAAATGCCAATCACATGCCCTTATACATGATATAATCCAATGAAATGCCACAATCCCATTGATCCTGAAAACTGTTAAGTCTGCTGAATTATGAATGGGATATGAAATTCTATTTTCTCCATATGAAGCTTGATGAGGTTGGAACCACTCTCTAACATCCTAAGTCATTTCATGGTAATGCTAAAAATTTAAGTAAAATGATGGAAATGAAAGATAAAGGAGAATGTCACTTTTACTTTAAGAATTTAACATTATCATTAGGGAGCATCTAGGAAGCGTCTAGGGATCATCAAGGGGCACCTTGGGAGTATTCGGAAAGTGTAGTTCCTCACATAACAGTTCAAAATTTCAAAAAAAAGAAAACCAAAAAAAGCCCCGCGGAACCGTGTGAACTGTCCACCTTCTCTTGGATCTGCTTGCGATCTGCAGTGGATACATGCATGCCCAAACCTCCACAGATTGGCACCCGATGCTTTTCTGATCTGCGGATTGGGGAATAGGAACCATGGATCGGGCCTCCACTAATCCAATTTTCCAGGAATCGCCAAAAAAACGCGGAACCACGGATCTAATTTTTGGATCCACGGTTCCGCTGAAGGATCGGTGGCAGATCCATATGGGACACAGTTCTGCCTCCAGATCCTTGGGGGAGGTGCAGTTCCTGCAACAGTGGTTCTTCCACTTCTATGCCCAAGATTTGATTCAGAAAAAATAAAATCTCTAAACACTTTTGAAAGATAATTTCAGATGCAAAAGGGATTACATAGCACAATGGAAAAGAAGATTAAGGGTCCAAACGAAAACTTGCTAGCGCTTCTAGATCTAGAGTGCTTCTCTAATCCAAATATCAATGCAAGATACTTGTACACCAATAGATCCAAAATATGGCAAATGAAATAGTGATTTAGTTATTTACTAGTAGAGCATTAAGAACAAATGAAGCAAAAAAATATTATCATGGATGTAGAAAAATAACACCACAAAGCTTTAACCTCAAAGACTTTATTTATTATTAGCTTAGAAAAATCTTCAGTACAAAGCAGAGCTTCTAGCCAAGAGCTTGATTACATGTGATGTTAATGTTACAATGAGGAGCTAGGGGCTTCCTTAAATAGAAAAAATGAGAGAGAGACCCTTCTCCAAGTGAAAACGACTAGATCCAAGTGCTAATGGTTAGATCTCATCCAAAAAATTTCAAACCCTTGATGAGCAAGCACAAATCTCTAGCAGGAAATTCGTTTTCCTTGAAGGGGATGCTAGATGGAGAAAATATTTGATCTCCAAGTGCTTTGGACCAATGTTGCGAAAATTGCAATTGGGATTAAATTGGCGAGGGTCTGAAATCAGAAAAAATCGTAAAAATCGGGATCAAATCGGTAAAAATTGGCAAAAAATCGGCAAAATTAAAAAACTAAAAAAATACAAAAATCAAGATTTTTTCCCAAAAAGTCAGGATTAAATCGCGATTTTTTCATTGATTTAATCGTTTTAGCGAAAAATCGCGATTTTCGCAACACTGGTTTGGATCACTAAAAGTATTTATCCTTATTTTCTCAAAAAACTTTCATTCAATTTAACCATCATGGACCATCTTTTTATAAAAATCGATTTTGCTGGGACATGTGCCTTTTCTTTGGACCATCAAATTTTTCCTGGGGCCATTTCTTCTTGGTGAATGGAATTCCCACAAATTTTTGACTTGACTTTAATATTTGGGAATTTCCATCTCATTTTTTATCATTTTCACTTGGAGAGAATTTTTATTTTTTCTCTCATTTTATTTTCTGGCTAATTATTTGCCGTTTCCTGCCAAAATTTAGAGAAATGGGTTTTTGAGGGGTAAATAAATATTTTTTCAACCTCAAAGTGTGTCTAGATAAAAAGTTGAGGTGTTGAGGTCTAATTTTGAGTATTCATACCCCCTACAACTGCTATAAACAACACTTATTACATTTTACATCAAATAATTATTGAAAATCCTCACCAGTGGGAAATTTTTAATAATTAAAATATGACACTTGGACTCAATTGAATTCTGCGGAATTTTAGAGATGATCTAGTATATGGTAATATACATTAATTCTAGACACTAGGACTCACCTAAGACTTTACCATCAAGTCGCATAGTGGCTTTGGGGATATATATAGGAGAAAAACTCAACTGATTATAAGTGTTGAAAAACACAAATAATGTTGAAGAATCTAGGGCAAAGTAGTGTAGAGTGATTCTTCGATACTTGATAACAATTTGTGGAGTATTTTTACTTTTCTTTGTTAGCTTATTCTTCTTCTTCTTCTTATTAGTGCATATGTGTGTACTTCATCAAACTGCTACCAAAACATAAAAACAAGAACACAAAATATTGGCTCTATACCAGGGCAAAAACCTCTCTTCTCTTGAGAGGAAAACCTTGTAATGGATTTCTCTAATTGAAGCTTCTATTGATCAAAGCCAAACCTTAGATCCCTGACAGGAGTATCCTCCAAGGACAAGTCAAGTCCTTCCTTCTTTCTGCACCTTATGTGTTGACACTTCTTCCGGTACTTCATCTTTGACACTTCGTCTTCCTTCTTCCGACATTTCGTTCTTCTTTCAATTGTTGGTGAGTCTTGTTATACTTTCTCTAGAGGACAAGCCTTTGATGAGAACCTTCCCATATGATGATTCCTTCACCTTCTTCACCAAATGAGCTTCTTCAAGGTGTAGGTGCAGACTGGATGTGACTGTCCAGCAGCCCTAAATTCTTGCACGTGTGACTATTTACTTGCTGTTGTAGCCTCTTTCCTTCTTCGCTTGAGTGCCCTTCCTCTTCACCTAAGTAATTGGAATCGTTAGAGACCCCCCACGAGTCCGAATCCTGTGAATCAGACACGATTTGCTAGGAATTCGAATCCTAGAATGGGACACGACGTGTCCGTACGGGATTTATACGAATCCCGTATGGACATATCGTGTCCCGATTTTGGGATTCGAATCCTCTAAAATGAAACCCGCGCGCTTAAAAAAGGCACTGTTCCTTATGTTTTTCACCTTATTTCTCTTTCAGTTTTGCATACTTTGAGCTGTGGGCAAGGAGCTAAGGGTTTGGAGCAAGGAGCTAAGGGTGTGGAGCATTCGACAAAGAGATTCAAGCACTAGGTAAGTGCATTTCAGCTCTATTTTTTTGCATTTCTATTACAGTAGTTTGTATGTGATTTTTTTTTTTACAAAGTTGTGCATGTTTTGTTTATTTTTTTTACAGTATTCATGGCTCAATCAAAGGCAACAGTTAGGGGGCAAAGGAAGGGGAAGAATGTCTCCATTAGAGATGCCCCTCCTCCCTCAATATCATCAGAGTCTGCTACAAGTAATGTTGAGGGAAGAAGAGGACTTAAAGACAACATTGAGAAATATCCCTTGTGGAAATATGTCACAAGAGAGGATGGGACAAGCACCAAGGGGAAGGGAGGAGGCAATGTGCAATGGAGATGCAACTTTTGTCACATTTCTTTCAAAAGCACATATTTATGTGTGAAAGGCCATTTGTTGGCTTTATTAGGTTGTGGAATTGGAGCTTGTAAAGCTGTTCCTTTACAAAAGAGGAAAGAAATGGAAAAAGACTCCATTGTTGGTATGGCAAATGTGGCTACAAAATCAAGAAAAACCAAGAATGAAGACCACCTTCTTTTTTTGAGGAAAGGCACCACCAAATTTCCATTTGAGAGTTCTATTGGGGGGCAAGCAACAAAAAGAAGAGCAATTGCACTTGGTCCAATGGACAAATTTTTTTAAAAAGAGAAACGGGAAGAGCTTGATCTCACCATTGCGTTCTTTTTCTATCAAAACTTCATATCATTTAATGTTGCATGCTCACCTCTATTTATTGAGATGTGTTGAGCTCTAACTCACGGGTCTCCATCATGGTATGTGCCTCCTGGTTCAAAGAAGCTGAGAACCACATTGTTGACGAAGGCAAAAAAAGAGGTGCAAAAAATGCTTGAGCCTATTGTAGCATCATGGCCAACATCTGGGGTTAGCATTGTTTCTGATGGATGGACAGATCCAGCAGGACACCCAATCATCAACTTCATGGTGTCTTCCTTGAATGGTCCAGTTTCCTTGAAAGCAGTGGATACACTTGGAGAATACAAGGATGCACAATTTATTGGTGAGTTATTTATTAAAGTTTTTGAAGATGTAGGCGTTGATTCTTGTATGCAAATCGTTACAGATAATGCACCTGTTTGCAACGCTGCTGGCATGATTGTGGAAGCTAAATATCCACAAGAGTTTTGGACACCTTGCATTGTCCATTCATTGAACTTAGCATTGAAATCCATTGCTTCTGATGTGCTTTGGATTGGTAACATTATTGAGGATGCACGACATATCTGTGACTTTGTGCAAAATCATACAAATGCCCTCACTATCTACAAGGAGTACATCAATCTATCATTGTTGAAGATTGCTGATACACGGTTTGCCTCTTCATTCATCATGTTGAAGAGGTTGAGGGAGGTCAAGATCGCTCTTGGGTCCATGGTTATTTATGAGTTTTGGTCTTTTTGGAGAAAGACAGATCAAGTAGCCTCTAAAAGAGTGAAGGACACAGCGCTAGATGATGCTTGGTGGGAGAGGGTAGATCTAATTATTCAGATCATGGTCCCTATCATTTCTTTGTTTCGATTTGCAGATACAGAAAAACCCATCCTAGGAGAGGTTTATGAGCGATGGGATTCCATGATTGAGTCTGTGAGGAGCATTATTCTACAAAGTGAGTGCCTCGAGTATGAGACATCACCAGAGGCCTTCTGTGATACTATACAGGATATTCTTGTCAGCAGATGGGACAAGAATTGTACACCTTTACATTGTTTGGCTCACTCATTGAACCCAAAATACTACAACCATGAGTGGCTGAATGGTGGACCTTCCCGCAGATCCCTCCTCACATGGATGGTGAAATCTCACAGGGGAGGAAAGAGGCATTTAGGCGAGTTTTAAGGATAGAGCATTGCTTGAATGAGGTGGAGGATGCCTTTGCAAAGTTTTTCGCTGGCACTGGTCGATTTGCAAGATATGATGTGATTAAGACAGGGGGGCTAAGAAGCCCTATTCTTGGTGGGCAAATCATGGGCAAACAAGCCCTCCTCTTCAGCAGTTAGCCATGAGGCTCCTCTCTCAGGTGACTTCATCCTCTTGTTGCAAGAGGAATTGGAGCACATATGGGAATTTGTATAGTGTGAAGAAAAGCAGGCTTGAGCAGTCCACGGCAGAGACAATGGTGTATGTGCACACCAACCTTCGTCTTATTTACAGGCAGAGGGAAGAGTGGTTGAGGGGAAAGACAAAGATGTGGGATGTCTTTCCTGATGATATGGGTTTGGATAGCAATGTTGAGTTAGCATTGGCCAACATGGATCTCAATGATCCAGTGCTAGAGCCTGTTAGATTTGATGACAGTGATAGCACTTTGACATGTGCTAGACCTATTTCAATGAGCAAGAAACTCGTTGACATATATTATAAAAATAATATTTCTTTTCTTGAATAAGTACAAATATCAAAAGTACATTTATGAAGACCGAACCTAGTTACACTTCCTTCAACACTCCCTCTTAACTCGAGAGGTATTCATACAATGTTACAAGGTGTTTGGCTATTATAAATCTTGAATAATTAACATAAGAGAAACCGGGTTAGCAATCCATCTGTTATAGCATCATATCCATCAGCATTGTCATAGTGCAAGGCTTTGACTAAACAACTCCATCTCTTTACGAGACCCTGAGCTACAATGTTGTTAGCATTATGATACAGGTGTTGTCCTTGATGGCAACTCACTCAGATGAAAGATCACAGTGCAGCATGTCAACAACAAAGAATTACAATTTAGACTACAAAGAATGAAGACAAAAAGTTATACATAGGTTCACCTTAACCAGGCTGCGTATACACGCAGGTTCACTGAACACAAGTAGCATATATGTACACACGCACTTTCACAGAAGGAAAAGCGCGTATATCTTAGAAAACTAAGTTTTTGGTCCAAGGTATTTGGTTTGGGGTATTGACCCCAGGTATTTGGTCCAAGGTATTGGTCCTAAGTGACTTTGGTCCATGGTATTGAGAAAGACCTAAAACTATATAAGGAGGCGAAGATCATTAGGCCATGTGTGCAAGTATCGAATATCTGATGAAGTGTGAGATCTAGTATTCAGGTTATTGGCTTATGGTGCTTTGCTTGATCCGAACCAAGGACGAACCTTAGCGGTTGATGAGGGATAAGACCTAATGATGGATCAAGATCTTAAGGCTTGAAATGAATTATCATTATGTGGTATGATCATGTATAGTCTAGATCTGAATACTGACGCATGTGTTATTTTGTAAATGTTATGATCTGGGTATAACTGAAGTTTGGAATAGCTGCAGAATTATGAATTAATATTTGCAGATGTGTACGCTGGTTGGCTTTGATAAAAGCGCGTATACACGCTGGTTTGACACATGGAAGTAGCGTATACCTTATGAAGTATGTTTCGGTTGTCTTTGTTTGCTGTTGCAGAGTTCTGGGTTCTGCTTTAGGTTCTGGTGACTGTATTCTGGTGACAGTGTTCTGAATAATCATATTGATTGTGACGATGGGTTGCCAAACTTATTGATTGATTCAGTTGTGGTTGATTCAAAAAATGATGATTGAGTTTCAATGATTGGTTGATGCAGAGGTATTTGATGATTGTATTGCAGTTATGATGTTATCGATGGATCTAGTCTGAGAATTTATGAAACGTGGTCCTTGGAGGAAGAAAAAAGGTCGTAGCCTTCTGTAGATCGCCGCCTATGTACTAGTAAACATATCGGCTAGTACAAGAGCTAGGGGGTTGTAGCTCCCTTCTAGTAGAAGCTAGAGAAACTGAGAAGGTTTGTAACCTTCTGCAGGTAGAAGCGTGCGTATTGGTATGAGTCTGCACCAGTACAAGAATGTAAACAGATTTTCTTATTATTAAAAGAAGACAGAGACGACAACAGCAAGTGGCTTTTACCCACATTGTGTTTCCACCTTATATCTTGGTGTTCCTGTGTGTTGCTTATGTGTGATACTTTATTTTGCTTTTACTGCACTGTCTAATAAATCTTTGATATACTGGTTAAAGTTCAATGCATGATAAATTGGCTAAATCAAAAGTTCTTTGCATATAGGCTGGTTGCTTTAAGTACAGTCACGTGTACACACTAATTCACTTAGGTGAAGTAGTGTATATAAATCTGTTTGGGAAATAAAATTATTGATTTGATAATACTGATTCAGCCCCCTCTTAGTATTATCGCCAACAAATGCTCTCGAGACCAATGATTTATAGACACCTTCATCATTGTCTCTCAAGGTACATACCCACCCGGGTGTTGTCTGAGTATGACCTTCTAGGACTATTCTTATCTTGGATTCCCATCCCTCAAAGAATATTGGTCCTCTGCCCTACTCTTGTCTTGGATGCCCTACACATCCTCAAAGAGTATCAGATGCTAGATGATTACCTAATCATCCCATTTTTTCTTCCCAAGTGAAGACAATAATGTTGTGTCTATCTTGTGTCTACATTTCCATTCATGGCCTTCATCTAGACTTACGGCTGTTAGTCCTGGTCTAGTGCATGACCCATGAATTGGAAAACACAATTGTCACTCCTTTGTAATCAACGGTGATCCAAAACACCCTCTTGATCAGGGACCTGTCAGAGCTCCCTCTTAACTAGGGACTCTTTCATTCATCAACAGCTTCTTCTTCAGGTGTCCTTCAACTGCTTGATCTTCTTCCTTTCTTTGATGTCATGAAGTCTTTGTTCGAACTTCTTCTAGGTAGGGCACCATCCATTGGCCACTTTTCTTCCTAGTTTGTCATGTCATGCTTCCTTTGTGGAAAGTGGCTTTCTTGTCATTCATCAGGATCAATTATCTGCACCTTTTATATCTCCAAGACCTTCATAGGTGTCAAGGGTCCTTTCTTCCTTTATCAAAGTTGTCTTGCCTTCTTTCGGGAGATATATTCAAAGTATCCTGTCAGATAGTGATTCCTGATGATCATGGTGTTCTTCCACATGCTTGATCTCTTTCTTCATTTGCTTCTTCTAAGATAGATAGGTCAACCATCTAATGCTTCTTGTGAGAGCATTCCTTCATTGCTTTCTTTCTAGACTTGTCAACATTTCTTCTTGCTTCTTAGTCAACAATCTTACACTCCTTATGTGAGCATATTATTTTGTTGACCTTCATAGCATTGTAGTACATGCCTTCCAGCATGTCCTTGGTGAAAGAGATTCTTTCATACTTGATCATGTTATAGAACTATTCCCATGACTCAATAATATACAAATGATAACATGACTAAACTTTGATGCATACATACCTCATCTTGATTCTCCTTTGATCATCCTTTGGTGTGGCCCTTCTTGCTTCATCTTAGCTTGCCTGCATATCATCCCTTTTCTTGAATCCCATGAATGGGATTCCCAATGAGACATCTACTTTGGTTCATGAACCTTCTTTTGAAGATTCCATCATAGGATCTTAAAGATCCTTGCCTTGCAAATGTTTCTCTTTTTTTATGATGGAGGTCTTCTAAGATTCTTAATGTAGAAGATATTTCTACCCATGCATTTTGTTCTTATTATAAATGCTACATCTTCATGAGTATCTAGAACTCTATGTACATCATGCTTCTAGATTCTAGAGGATGGTTCTAGCCATGCATTATTATTCTATTTCTACATGCTCCTATACTAAAAACTTTGAAAGAAGTCTAGAAGTAAAGAGTTTGACCTAATCATAGTAGAGATCCAAAGGATCTTCCTTGTTTTGCTTCTTTCCTTCTTCTTTCATCTCTTGAGTTATGTGAGCTTCTTCCCTCTTTCTTTTGTTATTGTTGTCCTTCTTAAGCTTAGGACAATTCCTTTTATAGTGTCCATATTCTTGGCATCCAAAACATTGGATTTTGGACATGCCTTTGTTGTTTGTAACTTTGTTCTTCGTGGACCAAACTTGCCAAACTTACCCTTTCTCTTAGCCATGGTAGCAAACGCTTGCTCCTTTGATCCCATATCTTCTTTTGCCTTTAGTCTGGTTTCCTCTGTCCTACATAGAGACCAGATTTCACTGAGAGTGGTTGCTTCCTTCTTGGCATAAATGATTGATGTGAAGTTTCCCCACTCCTCAGGTAGAGCATTGAGTACTACAGTTGTCATCTCTCTGTCAGACATGACTTCCCCATGTTCTTGAAGTTGATCTCTCATTTAAGAGATTTTCATGAAGTAGGAAGCTATTCCTTCCTTAGTTATCTTCATCTTGTACAATGCATTCCTTTGAGATATTACTTCTTTGGTTATGGATACCGAGAATAGCTCTACTAGCTTATCATAAATTTCTTTCAATGTCTCGAATTTGGAGACATAGGGAATGAGAGAGTCTTTGATTGATTCTATCAGAGTCCTTTGAGCTCTTGTCTCATCCTTATTGTACTTGGCTAAGGCTTGAGTTTGTTCCTTAGTAGGGATAGTGATATTCCCTTTGACATGTTCTAGGAGTTCATTCTCCTTGAGATGTAGATCAATCCTCTTCTTCCATGCAAGAAAGTTATTGGTACCTACCAATTTATTACTT
This sequence comes from Pinus taeda, assembly GCA_000404065.3. Taxonomy (NCBI): domain Eukaryota; kingdom Viridiplantae; phylum Streptophyta; class Pinopsida; order Pinales; family Pinaceae; genus Pinus; species Pinus taeda. The sequence continues at coordinate 165,922 of APFE031424609.1, forward strand.
TCCTTGCAAAAAAACATTGATGTATATTTAGAAGGGGACTTGATAGATTTTTGAGATGTGATGGATTTGCTTCCTCCTTGAAGACTTGATGGGTTGCCTTCCTTGGACTTTGATGTTCTTCAAGTTGCCTTCTCCAAGTGGACTTGCTTGATGATGAGATTTGCTTGAAGACTTGTAGCTTGATGTAGGTCCTGCTTCAATCTGCTCTTCTTTGTAGGTGCCTTTATGTAAGGCTCTTCTTCTTGCTATGTAGACCTCCTTGATGAATGATGGATTGTATACCCTTCTTGACCTTGAAGTGGTTGAGACTTCTAGGCTTGATGCTTCAACCTTGTAGATGCTTCTCCTTGGTGAGTGTTCTTGAGTTGCCCTATCCTTGATGTGTCACCTTACCTCTGATAGCATGTTGAAGAATCTAGGGCAAAATAGTGTAGAGTGATTCTTCGATACTTGATAACAGTTTGTGGAGTATTTTACTTTTATTTGTTAGCTTATTCTTCTTCTTCTTCTTATTAGTGCATATGTGTGTACTTCATTAAACTGCTACCAAAACATAAAAACAAGAACACAAGATATTGGCTCTTTTCTTGGGCCAAAACCTCTGTTCTCCTGAGAGGAAAACCCTGTTGTGAATTTCTCTTATTGAAGCTTCTATTGATCAATGCCAAACCCTAGACCCCTGACAAGAGTATTCTCCAAGCACAAGTCAAGTTCTTCCTTCTTTCTGCACCTTATTCCCCAACACTTCTTCCGGGACTTCGTCTTCCTTCTTCTGTCATTTCGTTCTTCTTTCAATTGTTGGTGAGTCTTGTTATACTTGCTCTAGAGGACAAGCCTTGGATGAGAACCCTCCCATATGATGATTCCATAACCTTCTTCACCAAATTAGCTTCTTCTTCAAGGTGTAGGTGCAGACTGGATGTGACTGTCCAGCAGCCCTAAATTCTCACACATGTGACTGTTTACATGCTGTTGTAGCCTCTTTCCCTCTTTGCTTGATTGGGAGGCCTTACAGGCCTTGCTTACTAGCCCAAAAACAGAGAGATATGTCACTGTAGTTTTCTGCTGTAATGACCGCAGGCAGACCCTTCCTTTCTTGCACGCGTAGCTGTGATAACCCTAGAAAACAGTCCCTTTTACCTCGGCTTTTTATCTCTTCCTTCGCTGCCCTAGAAGGCCTCTTCTTCGTCCTTTTCTTACCCTCTTTTTTGCGCTGATTTCATAGTGAAGTAAGTGCGTTGTATTGGAGTGGACAACCTCTATAAATAGAGTTAAGTGTGTTGTATTGGAGTGGACAACTCTATAAATAGAGGTCTATCCCTCCATTCAGGCCGACTTGTCAACTGAATGTAGGCCGACTCGTCCACTGTTTGTAGTTCAACTTGAGGACTGCTAGGAGGCTGATTTGTTGAGCAGACTTCAGATAGTTTCCATGGTGGTGTAGCATGCTTGAAGGAGCTTCTTGATGGTGCCATTACATAGGAGTAGACTTGACTTTGCTTGGAGGTTCTCTCTTTGACTTTATTACATATTTATACAAGGTGTAACATGCCCTTAAGGCCTTCAACATTTTCTTTTGACTATTCGACTCACCTATAGCACTTTGACATGTGCTAGATCTATTTCAATGAGCAAGAAACTCATTGACATATATCATAGAAATAATATTTCTTTTATTGAATAAGTACAAATATCAAAAGTACATTTATGAAGACCGAACCTAGTTACACTTCCTTAAACAAATAATGGGTTGAGGAAAAAAAACTCTCTAGAGTGAACTCACTTGCTAGTATAGTCCTAAGCTACCTTGGCATTTTACATGACTCATTTTTTTTCATACTAGAATCATTTTTGCACTATCCCCACAGGGCTGCAAAATTTGTACAATAGACTGAAGAAAAGAAGCAAATGAAATCTTGATGAAGTCTGGGATTCTGCAATGATTTGACAATGCTGGAATGTTCTGACGTGTGCTCTGATCATGAAATGGTTGACAAAACTTCAAATGCAATTTGAGTGGTCAACAAGGCCTTCATTTGTAATCATATCAGATAATTTCTCATGCATTTATTTAATATACTATTTTATCTTAAATGGATTTCTTTATCTTGTTCCAATATTTTGGATATTTGTGATTTGAACCGGATTGGTTGGTTACACCTTGCCCTCAAACCATTTATTCATTTGTCTTGGGGAGTTGATCCTCGGTAGAAGGCTATGTTACCGGATCCATCGGCCTTCATAGCTGGATCTGCGGATCCCCGAATCGGAGACGGATCCGGATCCGCAGAGATCCGTCTATTTTCTATTCGTGGGTAAAAATCATCAACATACGGGAGCACAAAATTCCAAAACGAGAAATTCAATGAAAGTCAATGGAATGGTCAGAAATAGATTAATGAATCCGTTAGCGGAAATAAACTAGGGAATTGCTGGGCGACATAAAATTTATTATTTTTATGTTGAACATACTATAAATTTTAATAAAAGACGATATAAACTTTCATGCAATTCAAGACGTTATAAACTTTGATGCAAGTTCGTGGCGACAATTTATTATTTCTATGTTGACCATATTATAAACTTTAATAGTATTAAAGTCATATTATAAACTTTAATGCAACATATTATAAACTTTAATAGTATTAAAGTCATATTATAAACTTTATTATAAACTTTAATACACGTGACGTGAACTCATATTTATTAAACTTTAATAGTATTAAAGACATTATAAATTTTAATACATGTGACGTGAATTCTTATTTATTTAGAAGATATTTTAAAGTTCAGAAAGTAAGTTTATATTTTAATCAATTTTAAAGTTCATTTTCAAGTTTAAAAGTAACTTTTCTAAAATAACTATAAGTTTAATAATTTGCTTAATATAAATAATTAGAACTTAGTGTTTATGATGCATTAATTATATTATGGTTAATTTAATAATTATTTTTAAAGTATTAAATTGGAGTTATATATTTAAAAAATCACATATGCTTTTTTATTTTTATATAAATTTAATTAATGTTTAATTAATATTTATAAATGATACATTAAGAATTATTTATTGTATGTAAAAATTATATATTAAAAAATTAGTATATGTTTTTATTTTTAATATTTGTATAAATTTAGATTTATTTTTATATTTATAAAAATTTTAATTTTAAAAATTATAAATATTTTATATTTGCTTGTACTTGCCGTTTTTCTTGCCGTTTCCGGACCCCGGTTTTCAAAAAACTGGCGGATCCGTATCCGAATCCTGGTAACTTAGGTGGAAGGTTTGACATGTCATTGCCTTTAGCTTTGAATAATGGTCACATTGACATATTTTTTGTTTTTATTTTTAATCAAGATTTATGGAAAATGAAAAAGTTATGGAACTATGTTTGAAAGGTGTTGGTACTGTTACACTATTCTGCATATTTTTAGGATCTGAAAATTCATGTAGTAGGACAATAAAAATATGATCTATCTCACAATTCATTTAGTAGGAAACTAAAGATATAAAGATATGATCTATCCTTAAAATGATTCTAATATTATTTTCATAAGAAATTTAGTTAATTTCAAGCATTAGATATTCAGCTTATTTACATTTTGTTGGAATAAAGTAGAACATTAATTGCTTTTGATTTCTATTAATTCATTGGTTCTGTCTTAATTGTTTACTATTGGAACTTGTCTTGTTTTGTCATTAGGGCAAAGATATTCCTATAGTTCATCGAGTTATCAAGGTATCATTTATACTCATAATATTTTGATGCTATCTGAAAGGACATTTCTGACACCCCTCTACATATTGTTCTAATTAAATAAATCACTAATTATAGTTATAACACAATCATGTATAGAGAGTTATAAATTGTTCTTATTCTTAGATATTTTCTTTTTATGGCAAGTACAACTAAATCCAAACTATTTGTTATGATATCATGTTGATACGTATTGTGTAGATTAGTCTTTCGACTTTTTTTAAAAAGAAAGTGCATTTTTCATTGAATTTTCAATAAGTTTACATATTATGGCTAGGGGCTGATGAACTATTATTGTGATCCCCCTTCATCTACGTTAGCAAGAGAAGCCAGTATGTTAGTCTTATCCTCAATTTCTGAAGTTTCAACATCTTCCTGAATGACAATTATCTTATTTTTCATTGAGGTAGTTCAGTTTTTAAGGTTGAGATTCACACGAGTGAACCTTAGTGAAGCACTTGTTGAAGATGGGCCCTACATGTCCTCAATAGAAAGGAGAGACCTCTAAGGCTAATGGTTCCCCAGATTTCTCTCCTTGTCTTATGACGCAGATAATTTTCTTTTTAGAATTGAATGGGTAAAGAATTTGGAAACAGAATTGGTTGAACAAAAATATATATAAAGTATTCAAATTTTGACTCTTATTCAAATTTTTCTCATGTACATAACATTGCAGGGGTGAATTAGAATATAGTGAAAGCCATTGCGTCAATACATATCTGAATTGAAAGACATTAATATTCAGGCTCTCAATGGTCTGCAAAGTCGAAATATAATTTATGTTATAGTCTACAATCAATTGAAGCTACATAACGTAATATGCCTTTTAAAGAGATTACCCTTGGGATGAAATTCTGGGTTATGGTTTCAGTAAACACATGATATAATTGTATTCTATAACAGTGTTCTAGTGCTTCTTCAATCTATAAAAAAATGATGATCTTTTATTGAATGCACTAGTAGTATAAACAAAAACTCAAACAACAGTTGATTCCACCAGCAAACACTATAAAGTAGGGCCAATTCAACAAGTAAATAGCAGACTTACAAAATCCACAGTTTCCCAATAACATAATTGTAGTTTCTAGGCTTACAAAGTGTAGCTGTTCCTTGCTGCCACAAAATCACACTTATAGGCCTCACTGCTACCGTGCACCGTTAGTCAGCCCCTGCTGCCTCAATGCCTAGCCAATCAACACCATAATTTCACCCTTAGATCCTCTCTTTCAGCCAGCTGCAGCCTTAGATCCCCGAGCAGGGTCTCCTAGGCTACTTGCTGCCCTGAATCTGTCACTATGCCAGTTCGTTGTAGGTTAAAGACCAACCTCAGACAAATGCTGCCCTTCACTACCACAGACAACTAACCTGTTGCCCTTTTTCTAGCCTTTTCTGCTTCAAAAATTTAGGTTCCAGCCCTTGCTTGCCTCAAAAAGATGGCTCCCCACCAGTTGTTGCCTTAGAAGAATTGGTTCCAGCCTTTGCTGCGTCAGGAAAATAGGTTCCACCCCTCGCTTACCTTTGAAAGATGGCTCCCCACCAATCACTGCCTCAAAACAGTTGGTTCCAGCCCTCGCTGCCTTAGAAACATAGGTTCCTGCCAAAATTCGGTCACCTGTAGCATGTAATGTTCCTTATTCTGGTGTTCCTTATGGCATGGATAGGATGGACTTTTAGAGTTGGGGCAGACAGGTCATAGGTGCAGGTTGGCATCCTCAGTGGGCCTAGGGGCTTTTGGAGGGGTTTTGAGGAGCTTTTATGAGCTCTGATGGCATTCGCTTGGTATAATCCATCATCCGCACAGTTCGCCTTTTGTTCCATTGCATTCCAACAACTTCCAAAAAACAGAGTTACTAACGGGCTTGACTCAATTAATTACACTTAAGGTGGCATTTCGGGAAGAATACTTGGCATAACACCTTAGTGTAATAGCTCGTTGAAACCGGAACAAGAAGATCTATAGTACGAAATGGTTAGAACTTAGAAGTGATTTTCAGTGATGTAAGGAGGCATGGTGGCCAATTTACCCTTTTCCCACATTAAAAAGAATATTTTAATTGAAATAAAAGAAGGAAAAATGCTCCATGATTAAAATAATAATAAAACAAGAGGTTCTAGAGGGATCCATCAGATTTATAAAAGAGGAGGAGGAGGCCCGTTAGAGGACATCTTGGCTTTGATATTTCTTCTTGTATGAGAGGTTGAGAACCCAGTTCTCTACTTCATTGGTAACCCCAGGACAGAAATCCTCGGGTGATTTAGTGAGATTGGGCGAGTACCCATCTCCCCTTGGTGAATTTGTCTAGAATTCACAGGAGAGCTTAGTAGTGCATTTCAGTTCAGTTTTGGAGGGTCGGTTTCAACATTGGAGCAGATCAGTTTGGAGAAAATTCAACTCGACCAGAAATTCTCCATAAAAATTATCATTCATTTAATAGAAAATTGCCATGTAAAATAAAACCAATAGAGTGCATGCAATTCAATAACACAATGAGCAGAAATAATCTCAACTAGGATATTACAGTGGTATCAGAGCTGGTGTTCCTTCCATCCTGAGGGTTTATATGGGAGGTGCTGAAGATAGACCAAAATTGCTGAAGATTCTCTTTGACTGGCCACATGAAATTGTCTTTCACTTTATAATTGTCTGACAAATTGTCATTTTGACAAAAATATTAAAAACCCAATAGTTTGATGAAATTGATTTGAAAAAATTATAGGGGGGCCGAATTAAGGAGCGTGTATAAAAAATATTGGGGCCGTAAAATCCTTTGAATAGGGATCAGAGGTTGAAGTGGCCAAAGGGGCCGATTATGCTTTTTTTTGGCATGAATTATTATGAAGCCCCGAATTTAATATTGACTGACTTTATTTGAGGTAGCCATGGACCAATTTTTTTTAAGAGGCCGAAAATCGAATTGGTCGCAGATAAATCGCAGGATAATGCGCTGCCACACTCCAAGAGGGCTTGATTCACTCGCTGAGTTTGCCATGATCTGGAGAAGGACGTAATACGTTGAGTCAATTTCTTATCCAGAAGGCCGAGTTCTAGGTGTTGGGGACATGATTTATCTTTCCTTAGGGTCGCAGTCATCATTGGTTGTGTGTGCATCTGTTGCGAGTTTCATGGGGTGAGTTGGGATGTCGAGCCGCTATGTCAACATTGTGTGAAAGAAATGTATGATGCGCAATCAAGCAATAGAATGAGCAAGGAGAGTTAGCATGTTAACTGCCCTGAGCGTGTATGCAGAGCACCGACGGAGGGCTCATCCTTGCCTTATGAAGCAACAGAACTTATAGCTTGTTGAATGTAACGTAAAAATATACAAAAGGTATTTTGTAATAACAATTTATTACTATATAAAAAATGTACATGGATGGTGAATGTTACAATGAGGACCAACATATATACCTAGGCAGGTGTCCTTTCATGAGTGGGCATGTCTTTTAGACACGTCTTTTCATTTAACTTAATGACTATTTAACATAATCAATATTTGATTATTTACATTCATTTTATTTTGTAATTTATATTTGTAACGTTGCCCCTTCCTTCAAAAGATTTGTCCTCAAAGCTATATTCTAGACAATTTTCTTCATCTTGCGTCTCGTAACTCGACGTTACTGGTAGCTTAGCTTATATAATTTGATTCAATGGTAACACTATATTGGAACTAGTTTTTTTTAATTTTTTTATATTGTCTTGAAACTAGGGTTTCTGTATTTCCCCCTTTTTATTCTTTTTTTTTTAATTAAGTTATATATATATAGTTTTTTTTTTTCCCATGGAAAAATCATAATTTTCATTATAATAAAGAAAATTACATGCTGAAGATGCTAGGTAGCATATAAGTAATTAGTGGCCAGGCCACTATCTGTTCTGTTGTCTCAAAAATATATGTCAATCCCATCTAGGAAGACTGGTATGAATAATTACATACAAAAGTTCATTAATATATAGACATAAATATGCTATACTTCAAATATATACATAAAAAAATTGTCATAAAATACTCAAAAAATAGGGCCCTAGGCCCCATCAAAATTGCCCATCCATAAATGGGCAATGATAGTTGCTGTATGATTCCATGTCCTGTAGCTCTTGTATCTACCAGATGCCCCTTGGCAGGTGTGAGGCTTCCTTGGATAGGATATCAGAAATATTGTTGCATTCCCTGTAACACCGTATTGGAACTAGTTTTTTTATTTTTTTATATTGTCTTGAAAATAGGGTTTCTCTATCCATGTTTGGGGGAGTATTTTCCCTTTGGAGAGTGTGTTCAATTTAGTTCATCCTCTCACTCTGTAATCGGGACATGCAATTCCAACAATGCTGTTTTATAATTTTGCTAATTTACCACCTAGCATGGTGGGATATTTAGTGTAATGGTGTTTTTCCAATCCCGACGGAACATATTAGTGTGCTCAGGATTTGCAATTTGTGCCTAATTGGTGTGTCCTGAGTTTGATAGATGTTGAATTTGCCCAGGTGGAAGTAGGTGAGCATTCCCACAACCAATCTAGGGGTCCCTACCAATCCGAATCAATTCTCCAAGTCAGTCCATCTATACATGGTTCAATGTGTTGAGTACCGCCCGCCAGACCATGGATATGCTGTTCCTGTCCCATGTAGGTAGCCTGATCCAATCATGCAAATGTAATGGGGAGATGTACTTTTGATATATAACCTCTGTCCAAAGGTTCTTTGATGATAGGAGATTCCAACCCATTTTTGTAGCCAGTGCACTAGCAAACTGTTGTCTAGGTAAATCCTCTATGCGAACAGAGAGGATCCCTCTAGCCCAATGAGTGGGTCTAGCAACCGAAGTGACAATCTACCAGACACTTTCCTAAGTTACAATTGAAAAGAGAGACGAAGAAGATGGCCTACCTCGTTCTGATGCTATCTCGATCTCCTTTGTTGAAGAGCTTGAATCACTTGCGTCATGGGCTTGTTCCTACTGTTCACAATGTTTATGCACCTGCACAAGAGTTCAAGACACAACAAGGCATGCGAATACAAATAGCATATTCAAAAGTAACCTACTTAACTAATCAACGAATGTTAAGCTAAATGATACATGAGCATACACATTTAGGGAAAATGAACCAACAGTTGTATATTAATGGAAAATAAATGGAAGCATACAACCAAGCCTTGATGTTGATAAGCTCTCCTTGAATGAATATCCAAGTCCAAGCTATGCTCTCCAAACAATCCTTCTCCAAGCCAAATGAGTAGCATATATGCACAATCTTAGCATAAGGGTGAAAATAGGCATAGACAAACCATTTGGGAATGGGAGAGGATGAATATATAGGCTGGGAAAGGGAGTTAGGATCTCTCCAAAGATAGGTTTAGGCCCTTATCTCAAGGAGGTAGCTCATAGGGATAAGACCAAGAGGCCAAGTTGGGAGAATTCGACCTCATCTATGTCGAACAACTTCCAGCTCGCCGCTTTGGAAGCTTCTAGATCACGAAGCTTCTCATCCTCTTTGTGAAAATTGCCTTTTTGGGATCATCACGGGTATATGAGTGAACAAAGCGATGCCATCATGGGTCAAGTATAGTGCAATAGGCAACCATCGCTGTTTTTAGTCTCATAAGGGCGATGATTCTCAAATTAGGGTTTACGAGCTATTTCCTTCAGGGGAAGCTCAAGGCATTTTCCAATCAATGTTTTAGGAAGGATCTGGGTTGCATATATGATTGAGTACACTGCATAATGATCATGTTTTGAGGCACTTCGGGGTATGTCACGTGGAAGTGCAGGAGGTGTGACAAAATACTGTGTAACAGATTCCCCCTAAAGCAGGAAGGCAAAACAAGGAGTGATGGGTGAGATGCTTTACGAGCTTTTGCAAGGACGAGGACAAACACTGTCAAGAGACTTGCAAATCAATGACGCATATACATATACATATCTGAGATCAAAAACATGAATCCACAGTATGGACACAACCATTTGGAAGATAAGGAATATATGAAAGGATCCATGGTATGGGCGCAACCATCCAAATGAGAAGGATCATTTGTGAATCTAAGATCCAAGGTATGGTCACATCAATCCAATATAGAAGGATCATTATAAATGTAAAGTCCCAAGGTATGGTCACAGTCATTCGTATAGTAGAAACATGTGTACAATCATGAATAACATATAACTCCATGTAGCCTGAGTCATATCAGACAAGACTCAGGGTCTTGCGCTCCATCCCGACCCGATCAAAGTACGAATTCTAACATGCGAATGAATGTGTTGAAGTCGAACATGCTAGAAAGCCACCTGATTACCAACCAATGATGTGGACCGTTAATAGGCATAATAGAAGCCACCAATAATAACAATGGCTCTCAAGGTATGACAGTACAATCCGTGAATGTGATAATGAAACTGAAGTCGAACACTTGTGGAATCATCCAATCGAAGGCCAATGATAAAGATTTGTCGTCGGATGCGAAGCACTTGCCATTAAGGCATGCAAGCTCTAAGGTACTGAAAGGGAGTTTATAAGTCATCTTGCTGCATTATGAGCTGAAGTCGACAGGGAGCGACCCGTCGAAGGAGGGCAATGATGAATCCCCCATCATTGACACGAAACAAAGAATAAAGTGGAATGAAATGAATAAGATCCAAGACTGTAACGATGGGTCAGACAATGTATAGGTAAATACCTACAGATAGGACTTCTCTTGAACACCTGGAGTCATGTGGCAGCGTTTGACTCAACATAGGACTAAAGGTCATGCTGACAAAATGGAATAGTCAAATGAGAGGCAAAAATGGATCACCGAAACCTGGGAGGACAAGTGACTGAGTGAGGATATCCCAAACCCGACATGAAAGCAGAAGAGTGTCATGTTCAAGAGCGACATGCTGTCTATACAAAGGATGTTTCATCTTTCATTTTTCCCCTGCTATTTCTAGCTAGTAGCCCAATTATTTTTATTACAAGCTTGAAGGGGATAGCATATGCTTGTCATGTAAGTTCATTCTTCGAATGAATCCATCCTAGTAAGTTTTACGAGTGTTAGGAAAGAGAAATTCGGTCTCATCATAGTTACAAGTCTTTCGTTGTAAAATTTTAACGAGTCCGACGTAAGAACAACTCAGTGTCTTTTTCATATTTAGAGAGTGTGAAAAAGAGACGAAAAGAAAACTCCATCATGTCCCTTTTTGTAATTTGTCCCTCGAACCCGAAAGGGTAGAAAACAATATTCGAGAGAACCTCTTGACCATATTGACCAAGGTGTACCTTTTTCGTAAATAGTCAATCTCAGCCCAAAAAAGGGGTAAATGTATATTGAGATGAAGTCAATTCATTTAATTTATTGAGTTTGAAATGACAAATACTCGACGATTTTTTTCAGTTTTTGAGAGTCAGAAAAGAGCTTAAAGATGATTCCAGGGGGGTTTCTTTTTCGTTTATTTTTAACGAGTCCGAAAAAGAGATAAAACAAAAACTCGTGTGAATCAGTAAAAAAATTATCACTGTCCATCAAAAGTACCTGTAACTGCACAAAGAGATTCACTCTCACTGATATCGAGGAAATATATTAATAAAATTTTGACAAAAAATGACTTCAAAACTTATAAATAGCCAAAAGTAATTTTTTTTACCATTTCACCCAAGTGAGTTTCGAGAGTGCATTTGTGCCCTAATTTGCTCGATTTTTAGGGGATTAGTGCAAGAGATCCGGAGCATAATTTTGCGAACCGTTTGCAACAAGTAAGAGGTCTATCCTTGCTCTTGCAATTCATCATACATTTATGCATTTTTAATAGAATTTTGCATGCTAAAAGGAGGGATTTCAAAATTTTAAGTCATTGGCGATCATTGCGGATTTCCTCATCGGACCCGTGATGATTGCGCCGAAGCCTAAAGGCCCTCGCGATGACATTGCTTTGTTAATAAAAACAGGGGCGATGGCGCCGAGGCGGAATTTTTTGAAGGAAAAGCCCTTTTTAGAGCAAAACTTCTTGATTTTGATCCATGAAAAAGTCTCAAACTTATGTTTAATGATGTTTTGCAAGAGATCATGGTTCTAGAATGGAAAGAAAGAGGCCATGAGGCCAAAGATCACCAGGCAGCCTAGGATCCAAAATGCATTAGTGCTTTGAGAAATTGTGGGTTGGTGAAGTTCTTCAGGGCCATAGGATTGAGAGCTGAGATGGAGTTGCTGCTGTATTTGATCAGCTTGTGGGATGTCAATTGTGAACTCTTCATAATAAAAGATCAAGAGCTAGTACTGGAAGAAACGGACATCTATTTCATCACCGGATTGTCTAGGAGGGGAGAGAGTCCAACTCTTTGGATCTCGCCTAGGGGGTGAAAGTACTAGTAGTCTCGTTAGGAGAAATTGCCGAGGTTCAGAGATGACCATGGGCAGGAAAGTAGAGACAACAACAGTGACTAACCTTCCCTTAAGAACTATCTTATTCACCATAGCTCGCGTATCTGACACAAGCTCTCCATGAGGTCTCCTAGTCGCAATTCTGTTATGCAGTAGATTGTTTAACTCCTACAGTCTTCAACTGGTGTGGAGGACTGCTAGATAATATGAAGAGGCAACAAATCAAAGGTAAACGAGGGCACCTGAAACAATTTGGTTTCGGTTCAATAATGGTTACTTTCTTCCTAGAGCAAGTGCCCTTGTTTTGGAATGAGTTTGTAGAGGTACCAGATCCTCTCCCTCAGTATCTGAGGCTAGTGCATTGGAGTCAGCTCATGCCTCGAGGAGGAGGGGGCCAACAGATGCGTTTCCCTCCATAATTTTTCAGTTGGCTACATCACCAACTACTTGTTGTGGATGATTATGCTTATGCTGGCACGGATTTCAGATGGGATTCGGATCTACCTTTGCCACCAGGAGAACAATGGACTAACGCAGGTAAAACTTGTTTTTTGATTTTCAAGTTTTATGAATTTTTTGTAAAAATGTAACTGAGATGTAACTTATGATAAATGTGTAGATGTTGGACTAGAAAGGCCGCCTGGCATGTCGCCAATTGTGCGGCGAGCAACCCATTAGATAGTAGGCGCTGACTATGAGGAAGGGTTGGACCCCTTGGTAGAGATGGAGCGTACTTGGACGCGATTACCCGGGGTATCCCAGAGTATGATACCATAGGTGAGGTGCCACTGCGATGGCAAAGGCACACTATAGGAGTATCAACAAGACTGCGTTGGTTGTTAGGTTGAGTGATTAGAGCGATCTCATGCTACCATGAGCATCGTGTGGGTTGATAGCCTTTCTAGCTACTTTTACACATTTTGTAGGCTTTGAAAGCCAAGTGTCTCAGAACACTTTATTTTTTGAGATTTTGATGTAAACACTCTGACAGACACGATATATATTTATATACATATAGATGTTCTATTTTCTACTTATGTGTCCATGAATCATGATGGTTTGATTGGTTCTATAAATTATGCAATGTCTATCAAGAACATAGTTTGCTAATGCATCCGTTAATGTATTCAAATTGTGTGGAATATGTTGATATGTGATAAAATCAAATTTTTTTTTTCTAGTAATCGAACACATAGATACATACGCAATATCTGTGGATTTCTTACTGAATAATGATTGTTTAACTGTAACACAATGAGTTGTGAATCTAACTTGATAACTAAATCTCTAATGCCAAGAACAACTGCTTTTGACAATAGTTCAATGAATGCACTGTATTCAACAATATTGTTAGTTGTTCGATTGAGGCATATACCTTGTAAGTCAATCAACTCGCCATTAGGGCCAAAGAGTGCCCATGCTGCGGAAGACAAATCTTGTGTGCTATGACAAGCACCATCAGCAAAACCGACATAATGACTTGACGACATCTACAAACCGAGTGGAACACAAGGTAAGTAGAAAAACACATCTGCAAAACAAACAAAAACACCAAAAATAAAAAAATTCACACTAATGAATTCACAGACTAATGTACAAAAGGTCATTACACGAATTTCACGCATAATACTTTTTCAAGTAAAACCCATTTCGAGGCTGTGACAATGCATTTCCTTCGTAATAAAGACCCATTCAGCCTCGTCAAGTGTTAGACATCTACGAAGAACAAAGTCCACACCAACTTGGTACAATGTATCACCAAGAATCCGATAGGGTTGGCACTAATGCCGGATGTGGTGTCGGCTGGATCGAGACAACTTAGATCAGAAGGTTTGGGTTTGAAGAGAAACGATAATATCTCCATACTATGGGTTAAGAGCGCTGATGAGAAACAAAGTTTCATCGGGAATCTGCTCAGTAAAATCAGTAGAAGTGCCTGCAGACGGAAGGGCACATATTAACTCAATAAAAACAAGTGATTTCTTTGATTTAGCGGTAGTAAAATCCAAATGAAACTCCTGCAAGATAACAATCCATTTGGAGTATTTGCCCCCTAGTAATTGACGAGTCAATATATAGGTCATGGGGTTGCAATCAGAAATCACTGTGGCTTTTCGTAAAAGGATATAATGACGAAATCTTTGGATAGCATGGACTTCTGCCAAGGCAAGCTTCTCGACATGGGCATATCGAGATTCAGTGTCAAGGAAATTTCGGCTTAAATAATAAACCACATGTTCATTGCCATCGTCGTCATCTTGAACCAACACCATAGCAATGGTACTGTCAGTTGTAGCCAAGTATAGAAAATAATCGCGTCGATAATCAGGGGGATGCAGTAAAGGAGCACTGATAAGCGTGTTCAACATAGTTAGGAATGAATCGACGAAGAAAGTTAGCCTTTCCTTGCAGGCTTTGCAATTGAAGCAAAGAAGTAGGGGGGGGATAAGTTTACAATAGCCTCAACTTTTTAAAGATTGATTCGGATATCTTTGTGGGACGCAACAAAACCCAAGAGTCGACCCGATTCAACACAAAAAAACACACGTGTGCGGATTAAGATGGATGTTATAATGTCGACATTACAAAAAGATGGATCTTAAGTGGTCCGGATGGTCATGACGCTTAGTAGAATGAGCTCGTAAGTCCTCAAGGTAAGGTTGAACAATGTGTCGAATATCATGAAATGCATAATACATTGCTCTCTAGAAGGTAGTGCTAGCATTTTTTAAATCGAAAGGAAGCTTCTTAGAGGCAAAAGTGCCCCACGGACAGATAAAGGCCATCTTATGTTGATCAGTAGGTGAGATGTTGATCTAGTTGTAGCCAGAAAAACCATCCATAAACGAGAAAATCTCACTCCTAGCACACGTCAATGATTTGATCAATAAATGGAGTGGGATAATTATCTTTTGGACATGCGCGATTGATGTCGTGGTAATTAACACAAACGCGAATCGTGCCCTGCTTTTTAGCAACAGGGACAATGTTAGACACCCAATCTGTCAATGGGATTGGATAGATAAAACCAACTTTTAAAAGCTTTTCCACTTTTGCCTTAATAGTAGCAGCTTTCTGAGGATGCATAGGACGAAACTATTGACGAACAGGCTTTGCACTAGGATAGGTAGGTATTTCATGCACCACTATTGCTGGATCAATACCAAGAATTTTCTCGTATGACCACGCGAAGACATCTCAAAATTCTTTGAGAAGTTCAGTGTAAACCTTGATCTCATCGGGAGAACAGGAAACCCCAATATGAATGTTCTCGACAATTCCAGGTTTAATGGAAATGTCATGAGGCATGGTTGCAATAATGTTTCCCATATCGCCCTCAGAGAGGACCTCATGCACTAAAACAGGTGTTTGAAGTGGATGCATTAGGCAATGAGAAACAAACGCTTCAAGACATGAAGGCATCTCACTGAGGCTGGGCATAAATGAAGAACGATGATGGAGATCGTTCCAAGGAGTTTCATCCAGAGACATAACCTCAACGATACTCTCGTCGGTGGGGAATGTCTCATTCAAAGGATTTGGAGAATCCCATGAACCAAGCCAAGGAGATGGCACATAAGTATCCAGGTTCATACTGAAAACATCATGACTTTCTGAACTGACTATTGAAGCCAAGACAGTTTCTTGATAATCTTGCTGTAATGGACTTAACGACATAGAATCACCAAATGAATCAATTTGATCTAGAGTAGGAATAATCAAAGGATCTATAGAAACCAAGATCATATTTGATCGAAGTGACATTTGGAGGTGGGAGAATAAAAGTACCCATTAAAGCAAAATCTTTGAAAAGACTTGCCCCCACACTCTGATAAGAAATTTCGGTATTTCCCACATATGGGACATTGCCGTTTGATGAACCAGAAGAGAAAAATGACAGTTGGTTAACGGTGACAATTTTTCCTTCATGAGGAAAACGAAGCACCCGAAACAAAGAAGAAACCACGCAAAACATAGTGTGGGTCCAACTTCGCCTGAGAAGAAGGTTGTAATTGAGATTCACATCTACAATTTCCACTTCTAGCTCAACGTCTTTCCTTCCAACATGATTGACAAGTTTGTGAGAATACCATATGGATGGGAGCCTCTACCATCAAAGGCCTCCAAAGTGTTCGGGGACTGATTAAGAGGAGGAGAGCCAATGGCCTTCCAACATGAAAATTGAAATAGACATGATGCAAGTGGAAGCACCTTCATCAATAACAGTTCGATGAATCGTCTTTCCTTTAATGATAACTTGAATCAGAAAAGCAATCTGTTGAGGAAGACGAGGAACGTGGTTTTCAAGATCAAAGGTAATTAAACTCGAATCGGCAGAATCAATAGCGCCTATAGCAGACAACAATGATTTTTGCTGCATTGGACATGCTTGGAGAACTTTCAAAGCAAACATCGCCGAAGGTGCTTGAGCCAAATCTTCAACAATATTATAATGTTGTGCAGCTCTAGCATTCAGATTATAAGATGATTTCCGAAGTACACCCTTGGGAGGTGGTCGGATTACAGACTCATTGTTAGGACGCTCAATATGGAGCGGACAAGAACTGGATGGAGTAGAAGTAGAAGGTATATCAGTGACTTCCTTCTTCACTGTCTACTTTTGCGGATTTTGATAGTCCTTTGGTCGAGTAGCAATCGAAATAGGCGATGAACCTTACATCATGAAAATTTGGGAACCAGAGGAGGTAGAGGATTGTTGTTGGTCTACCAACTGCATTTGCTGAGATAAAAAGGTTCTTTCAGAACAATTGGAGTCCCTTTCAATAATCGGTTAACTTTAGAATGTCGGGAACAATCCTTGGTATAATGGTCTTCCTCACAGATGAGGCAAGGATATTTTGGCTTGCGCTTAGAAGCATCATCAACAGATGACTTGGGTGGATCCTGTTTCGGGGTGTCGGTTTTGACTTTACCTTTACCCTTTTTCTTACCTTTTGAGGCCTTATCTGTTGTGGTAGACTGAACAACATGTACCTCGAAGGTTTCACCAGGATTTGATGAATTTTTCGAAGGATTATTGGAACCAGTGTTTGAAACAGATTTTTGCTTCGAAGAAGTCTTAGTGGAAGTCTGAGACACTGAACAAATTACACCATCAACAGGTGGTACATCAGGAGACTTTGAGGCTGCCGGATTCGAAGATGGTCTTAGAGCATCAGGCAACATCTCATATAACGTGCCAGATTGGTAATAGATTAAGTCTAGATATTGAGCACGTGCAATAGCTTGGTCCTCGGTAACACATCCACCCATTGCTATATCGCAACAATTTTGTTTACAAATGATTTCGTGAACCATTCGGTCAACAACTCATCAGGAATCTCGAATTTGATAAGGTGACACCGACGTCTCCATTCATGGATATGATTAGAAATGTGGGTCACAGTATCTTGCTTCAGGGATGAGATCAAATGAGTGCCAGTTTCATATTGAACTGACAATTGGAGGTGGGTGAGGAAGGCCATAGCTAAAGAGTTAAAGTCATCATAGGTAGCTCTAGGCAAATCGATATACCATTTTGTAGTAGCACCTGTTAAGGTTCTCTGAAAGAGGCGAAGACGGATAGAATTGTCAACATATGAATTTGAAGAGCACCATACGCGATATGTTATCACATGGGCTTGCGGGTCCACATTAGACTTTCGTTTGAATTTAGGGCAGTCACTTGGAATTTTAGTTGGAACCGGAGGCTAATAAGGTGAATGAAAATAGGATCATTTGTGAGCCTCAAGACATCAAGCAACTCAACGTAGCCAAAAAGGGCAATTGCGGATTGAATGACATGTAGGGCCTTTGAGGAGGCCCAAACTCCGGGTTCCAACTTTGCTGCTAAGGATGTTTTCCCCACAGTGGAGGATTTTGACCATAGGGGATTTTTGATTTTGCCCCCATTGAGGGTTACCTTGATCATAAGGTGGATTTTGTCCAGGGTAGGTTTGATATTGACCTACCATAGGCTGTTGATAAGCATTGTACGCGACATACGGATTGTAACGTTGTTGGACTTGTTGACCCTGACCTTGAAGAGATTGGCCTTGCTGCTGCAGGGGTTGACCTTGTGCCTACAAAAGTTGACCTTGTTGTTATACATATTGAGCTTGCTGCAGAGGTTGACCTTGCTGCTGTAAAGGATGACTTTGCTGCTGTAAAGGTTGACCTTGCTGCTGCAAAGTTTGGCCTTGCGGATATAAAGGTTGAGTAGGCTATTGAACAAACTCAGTTTGTTGCTGCAAAGGTTGCCTCTGCTGCTGCAAAGGTTGCCCTTGCTGCTGTAACAGTTGCCCTTGCTGTTGCAAGGGTTGTTGAACAGTTCCTTGGGATATACCCTATGGGTATTGGTAATTTCCGAATTGAATTTGACCATATCCACCAGGAATAGCGGATTGACCAGGCTGGACATAAGTTCCTGCTTGTGGAGTGTAAGGTGGATTGACCAAGGCTTGCGAATCATAAGGGACATAAGGCTGTTGGAGTGGAATCTGAGCCATATAAGGCTGTTGATGAAACACTAGGAGTTCTTGAAACTAACTGGGCTAGGGTTGTATAATCAGGTGGAAACATGGGCCCACTGGTTTCAGGAAGTGTGTGAGATGGGACTATTCATGTAAAAGGAAAGCCTTCTGGAGGAAATTCATACGCTTGTTCATCATCGACATGAGGAGTACGAGTGGAGGAAACTTCTGAATGACCTGGAGAAGAGGTTGGTATCTCACCTTCTGAATCCATAAGTGGAAACAATTGGCGAGGAGGAACCCGAGATGTACGAGGAGATAACTCGAAAGGAACACCAGGCTGGTCGTAAGCACTATAAGGACGCTGAGGAGATATCACAACTGTATCGAATAACGGATTCGGCGGATAAATAACAAGCTTCTGCTGACTTTTAGGGGTCTGTATAGGATTGTCAGAGGTCTCAGGATTAGATTCTTAAGGTGACCAAGAATCCGATGGTGGTGGACGAGAAGATAGGGGTTGAATACTTGGAATAATCCCAAGTTCAAAACCTTGATCTTCAAGTGACTAAGGAAGCTCCAGATGAACTCTTCGAGAGGACCCTTTAGTATCAGACAATGAAGGGGAACTTTGGGGTGAACTCAATGGTTCAGCCACGATGACTCTCTCAAGGGAAGAAAAGGAAAGGAGATTCGTTGAGAGCTGATTAAAAATAAAATTTAGAATGATTTACTCAAGATTGGGCCAAGAAGCGACTGCATGGGTTTGACATGTTATCGTGGGCAATTATTTTTTAGAAACAAAAACTTTGCCTTTTCATCTTTTAAGAGTCGAGAAAATGATGAAAAGACGACTCCAGTCACTTTTGTTGTTTTAGCGAGCTTGAAAGAACAAGTGCTCGATATTCTTTTCAAATTTAAGGAGTCAAAAAAGACCGAAATAACTACTCATGTAACTCTAGGCAAAAGGATTACCAAGTAACCATGAACTGCAATATACACCTTAGCAAATAAATTTACCAAGGACTTGATGTACGTGTAGGAAATCTCCCCGAATGCTGTGTTTAGTGTATCACATTTACACGGCGGCAAACTCGGGTTCCTATGGATAAAGGTTTGCAACCTGAGGGTCTCCCTTTATATACTTGACGGTACGGGGAGCACAAGTCCATACTAGCACTGTCTAATGTAAGAGCATTGCAAACGACAACTGCTAAGTTTTATAGACGCTAGAACTCATCTCTAGCTTAGACCACTAAGTATGAACATTGATGTTTCAAATGCTCCTTAGATTCATTGAGGTAAATTTTAAAGTTAATCTTTGAATTAAGTTTCAGTTTTGAGGGCTCAATGATGTCACCTATTCCTAGAATGCAACTAAATGATGAAAATAAAACTTTTTATTCAATGAAGGCTATTCTACCAAAGGAAGAGAAACAACCAATCAATGCATCAAACAATCCAAAAACATCAATACAAACTTTTCAATGCAACAAAATGAAATCTAATCTTTCATTCCACTAACAAATGCAATGCCATAAAGATGAAAATCTTTTTCTTTTCACTAAAGATGCAATCAATGCAAACTAGTGCAAAAGAGTAAAAGAAAATGCAAACAATTCACTAATCATGAAAATGTATTTCACTTTCCGATTTTATTAAAATTGGCAACTAGGGCCAAAGTCCATGTGGGTCATCTTATTTGTGGCAACTGATATTTTTCTTGGATCCCTCTCATTGAGAGGTGTACGATTGATCTAAAGATCATTTGATTCCGATAAGTATTTATGGAGTTATGAATTTATTTGTGTTATAAGACAATTCATCAAGGTCGGCCAACAATCAAATAAACCCTACATGTGCTCAACATTTTAGTATAAAAGGAGATGACTTGATAGTCATTTCTACACACACACTTCTATCTTGATTTCTCTTTCCACTTATCTTGGGTTTTAGTGGAAGAGAAATCTAGGAGTGGAAGCCCTAGATGTTGGAGGAAAAAATGTTGCCTTAGACGTAGATGGAAGGCGACCCTAGACCTAGATGGAAGGATGCCCTAAAGGCTGGTCTAATCCAACCCTAAACGCTGATCTAATTCAGCCCTAACGTAGTCAAGTTTATGGGCCACAATGAGGGTTCGCTGTAGGTGACAGCATGGTAAGGGCCATTCCAAGTGCATAATGCTGGGCAGATTAGGCCGAGGAACAATTGTGTGGACAACAGAGTCTTAGTCGTTGTATAAATGGTCAAAGGGACAGCGTGGAGGCTGCCCTAGACAGCGTGAAGGGATGTACGGACAACAACTTCTCAAGGGAGGTAAGCCACACTCTTTTCAATGACTGTTGCCGAGTTTAGAGGTGGTTGTTAAGGTACTATTGATGCCCTAACCAGAGTTGCAGAACTACAACAGTGCACCAACATTCACGTATAAGTATGAGGATAATTTGAGAGTGAGAGTGTTGTTAGAAGAATCAGTGTAAGCATGTACAACTTGGCAAGCATGGCTAGACAACATGGCAAGCATAACAAGCTGTGATGGGACCACAGTTGTGACATGGCAGCAAAGGTACATGGTGCTGCAAACTCATTGGACAACACAATGATGGGACAACAACATGTTGGGACAGCAACATGTTGGGCAGCATAATGATTAGGACAGCTATGATATTGTGTAGCTGTGGCACAATAGGATAGAAGCAACAACATTACATGGTGGCTGTACATAGTGGTATGGTACATGGGACAACTAGTATTTAGTGCAGCAAGCATAGTGTTGCAAGCACATTGGGACAACAGTATGGTACTTGGTGTAGCAAGTACACGAAGCAGCAATGGTGCAGCAAGCACATGGGTGACAACATGGTGCAACAGTGGCAGAAGGTACAACAGTGCTAAACACTGGGACAACAGTGCAGCATAAGGTGCAGCAGTATGATGTGTACAACATGGTCATAAGGTCCAACATTGTGGTGATGGGTACAACATGGTGCAGTGAGGTGCAACATGATGACGAGATGCAACACAATGATAGCTGAAGGAGTGACCTTGGAGAATCAGTTGAAGCACCATGTCTTCAACTGATCTCATGTATCATCTTCTTAGAGACGATCTATGCTCTTATCTAGATAAGTCAAAGTGTTGACTTCTGTTGTAAATGTACTATCTCTCTCTCTCTCTACTAAACTATTGAAGAACATATAAGAAGAATTGATCAATGGTTTCCCCACATTGGGGTTTGTCCCTGGCTAGCACCACATCTTGTGTCCTCATGTCTTGGCTTGTCCTCTGTGATTTATGTTTATGTTCTATCTGCAGTGTACTTTAATGCAAATGTGATTGCTAATCTGGAAAAGATATTGAGCTAACTGTGAAAATTGAAATAAATTGTTCTAAGCATAGAACATACCTAAACTTAACATGGTATCAGAGCTGAGATGAAGACAAAGCCCAAGCAAGAGTTAAAGAGCAATCACCGAAGATAGTTGGGAAAGGAGAAAAGGATCAATGGATTCCTCATCCCTCTTCAAATTCACCAAGGGTGAAGTCGAAGCAGAGTATATTATCAAAATGGCGCAGCGGAAGCTTCTGATGGCCTACCTACAGATCACTTCATTGGGAAGTCCGGATCTCAGGGTGAAAGGAAAGGAAGATGCCTTGCTTACAATAAGTTCGGCCATTATGTGAAGGAGTGTTCAAATGGCAGGGACACATCTCTTGATGAAGATAACCATCATTCCAGGGAAATCTTCAATGATTGGAGGAATGATAGGTAATACAGGTCATCCACGATGAGCAGGAAGCAAAAGACGGCTTCTTTGAGCACCGTTGAGACCGAATACACAACTACGAATATGACCTCGTGTGAAGCTGCCTGGTTGCAGGAGCTCTTCAGTGAGTTGTTTGTACACATGATGGATACCTCCGTGATTTTCTGTGTCAACCAGGGGGGATTCGATTGTTGAGGAATCCCGTATTCTATAATTGCTCCAGCATATAGATATCAGATGCTACCTTATCTGGGATATGGTACGTCGATGAGTGAGGAGGCTCCATCACATTGAGACAGATGTACAGGTTGTAGACATTCTGTCTAAGCCTTGGGGAAAGGTCAAATTTGTGACTTTCCCGAATGACTTGGAGTCGTTGAGAGACCCTCTTATGAGGGTCTTGCATGTTGCATGCATTGAGCTCTGGGAGCTCTGTGGGGCTTAGGGTACTTACTGGTGCAACACGCGACCATAGGGCGACTCACCCTCCCCTAATGGTGCACTGTGTAGAGGGTGAATGGCTCAACCCTCCCTTGTGATACCCCGAGGCAACTTAGGGACAGGATAAATGGTTCTCCTGTCGAGGCATCCTACCCATGCAGTCTGGGACTCATGGGAAGTACCTCTCATTTGGCCAATGAGCAGGAAATGAGGTTAGGGACCATAGTAGTACTATCAATGTACGCATTGTTGTATCTACCATAATCCCTATGCTAGGATGACCTCCATTGATCTGGGATCAGCGCGAGTGGTTTGAGACACTCTCTTGTGATATTGATCTGGGATCAATAAAATTGACTTTGGGTTAGTAGAGAATGGTATGAGACATTCTCGATCAATTCTTCTTCTTCATGGTTCAACAGAGCTTAGCAGAGTAGAGCAGAGCAGAGACATGGCAGCAAAAGTACATGGTGCTGCAAACTCATTGGACATCACAATGATGGGACAACAACATGTTGGGACAGCAGCACGTTGGGACAACACAATGATTAGGACAACTATGACATTGTGCAACTGTGGCATAATAGGACAACAACAACAACAATACATGGTGGCTGTACATAGTGGTATGGTACATGAGACAACTAGTATTTAGTGTAGCAAGTTCATGGTGCTGCAATAGTATGGTACATGGGACAACAACAACAAGGTGCATCAAGCATAGTGTTGCAAGCACATTGGGACAACAGTATGGTACTTAGTGCGACAAGTACACACAACAGCAATGGTGCAACAAGCACATGGGTGATAGCATGGTGCAACAGTGGCACAAGGTACAACAGTGCTAAACACTGGGATAGCAGTGCAACAATATGATGTGTACAATATGGTCATAAGGTCCAACATTGTGATGATAGGTACATCATGGTGCAGTGAGGTGCAGCATGATGATGAGATGCAACACAATGATAGGTGAAGGAGTCACCTTGGAGAATCAGTTGAAGCACCATGTCTTCAACTGATGTCATGTATCATCTTCTTAGAGATGATCTATGCTCTTATCTAGATAAGTCAAAGTGTTGACTTCTATTGTAAATGTACTATCTCTCTCTCTGTGTGTGCTGAACTATTGAAGAACATATAAGAAGAATTGATCAAGGGTTTCCTCACATTGGGGTTTGTCCCTGGCTAGCGCCACATCTTGTGTCCTCTTATCTTGGCTTGTTTTCTGCAATTTATGTTTATGTTCTATTTGCAATTTACTTTAATGCTGATGTGATTGCTAATTTGGAGAAGATATTGAGCTAACTGTGAAAATTGAAATAAATTGCTCTAAGCATAGAACATACCTAAACTTAACAGATTTGAATGCAAGAAATGTTTCGAAAATACGTCAATGATATACACTTTCAATTTCCGAAACACAAGAATAACAACAAGCACTTCCCTTCGATTCAATAAAAAACAAACAATTTTGTAATCTGTTGCTTGCCAATGGAACTAAAGTGACTTTTAAAGCATCTACTCGATCTGACACTATTGAAAATAACTTTATACCAAAGAACCAAAAGTGACTTGCAAAAGATGTCCAGACGCAAAAGAACTCTTTGAACAAAGGTAATTGATCTCTGAAGCGGAGACGAATGAGTGAATCAAGGGTGACCTAGAAACCCTAGGAACCCTAGAAAGAAAATCAAGCTATAAACACTTTAAACCAAAGCAAGAGGCAATTGTAGTCAGACAAACATGTCAACCAAGACAATGACACTATAATCACACTGACAAACCACTGCTAGAAGGCAAAATACTGAAATCAAGAAGAAAAACCTACTTTTTTTTAAACTTCTGTGATCGTCGCACCTGTCAAGGAAAATTAGCGATAATCGTGACTGTAATCAAAACATCCGCGATGTCATCGTGACTCAGGGAGAAAACCGCGATGGTCGAGAAAGATGAGATAAAACCAAAATTTTTTCAAGATCAACAAAAACCAAGAACCTTCAAGCAATTACCAGCAAGTGAAAAAGTTACAGACAAACAAACAAGCCTGAAAACAAACGGTTGGTCAAACTCAACACAAAAGCAAGATGAAGGATTGAATGGAAAGGATCATAGCTTCTCTAGTGGAGTTGCCATTTTTTTGTCTAGCTAAATCTTCTCTCCGGACAGAGACGATCCCTCTAGCCCAATGAGTGGGTCTAGCAACCGAAGTGACAATCTACCAGACACTTTCCTAAGTTACAATTGAAAAGAGAGACGAAGAAGATGGCCTACCTTGTTCTGATGCTATCTCGATCTCCTTTGTTGAAGAGCTTGAATCACTTGTGTCACGGGCTCGTTCCCATTGCTCACAGTGTTTATGCACATGCACAAGAGTTCAAGAAACAACAAGGCATGCAAATACAAATAACATATTCAAAAGTAACCTACTTAACTAATCAAGGAATGTTAGGCTAAATGATACATGAGCATACACATTTAGGGAAAATGAACCAACAGTTGTATATTAATAGAAAATAAAGGGAAGCATACAACCAAGCCTTGATGTCGATAGGCTCTCCTTGAATGAATATCCAAGTCCAAGCTAAGCTCTCCAAGCACTCCTCCAAGCCAAATGAGTAGCATATAGGCACAATCTTAGCATAAGGGTGCAAATATGCATAGACCAACCATTTGGGAATGGGAGAGGATGGGTATATAGGCTAGGAAAGGGAGTTAGGATCTCGCCAAAGATAGGATTAAGCCCTTATCTCAAGGAGGTAGCTCATAGGGATAAGACCAAGAGGCACTTCGAGGTATGTCACGAGGAAGTGCAAGAGGAGTGACAAAATACTGTGTAACACAAAGTAATCCAGGTTCTTTATACCCCATCCATCCCATTTCTTTGGAAGTGTGATTTTTTCCCATCGAACCCAAGCAAAGGTGTAACCCACTTGTTTACCCCTCCAGAGAAATTTGCAGCATAATTGTTGTATTCTTTCAATGATGCCTTTTGGAATCCATGCTGATGACATCCAGTATACTGGGGTGGCCTCCAGAACAGATTCGATGAGAATCAGTCTCCCCGCACGAGACAACCACCTATGATGCCAGATATTCAATCTTCTTTCAATTTTCGCAGCCAACCATACCCAATCAGCAATCTTGTAGTTTGATGGTTTTAACTTGAATCCCAAATATTTGAGTCCCTCTTCAATCTGTAGAGTGATAAAAGGGAAATGTTGAAGCGCTGAATGAATCTCATTTTGGTTGCACCCATAGGCTGATAGGGTGGATTTGTGATTGTTGCATTGCATTCCAGTAGTGAAACAAAATAATTGGAATGCGGTCGCAAATGCGGTGGTATCCCCTAATTATCCATTCAGAAAGATGAGAATGTCATCCACAAATAGAATATGTGTGAGAATGTAGTTGTTTGTGATCTTGATACCCCTCTGTCTACCCTGTATTCGGTCCACCGAGATGAGTCTACTCATGCCTTCCATTACCATTAGAAACAATAGTGGGGAAAGTGGACACCCTTGTCTCAGTCCTCTTTCTGCATGGAAGGAGGAAGTTGATCCATTGATCAAAACACTATATGATACATCTGATATGCAACACATATCAGACTGACTGATACTCAGTATGATCTTACCCAGTTCTCTGCATAAATAATTGAATATATGAAGCAATACATAATGAAATAAGCACATATGAAAACTTACAACACAAAACTATAGTAGGCAAATTCAAAATCCTTTCATTAGCTTTGCAAATCTCCAGCTCGGTTACAATTCTGTTCTCAATACTCATACAAGGGTTCAACCCTTAATAACTCGAAGGAGGAGTTATTTATACAAAAAGTTCTGCTAGATATTCTTGAAACAAAATTACAAAAATAGTACAAAATTGTAGAAATTTGAAAACTGCTAAGTGCTGGCACTATCCTTTAGGAATTTGTTGATGATGTGGTCCCCAAAAAGCGCTGCCTAGCTGTCCTTCAATTGTTGATGAAAGTTACTCAATAACTTCACACAAGTGATTGTTGGTACCATTCTATGACCCCTTTTTCCCTCCCAAAACATGACAATTGGCTACCTCTTTTCATCATTTATCCCTCAGATCCCTTGGAAATTGATTAATTAATAGTCTTATAGTTATTAAATTGCATTTAAATTGATTTAAGGGTTTTGTGTTAATAAATTAGGAGTTTTTGGGCAAAATGACTATAGGAAGTCTCAACATCCTGTAAATGGCTTATTGTTTGACATGTGGCATGACAGCCAGGCCAGAGCGAAAGGTATGGGTGAAAAGCGGAATGTCCAAGCATGGACGAGCACCTATCCCGCAGCGGAATTAACCCTCCTACATGCGCGGTCAACGACTGGTCAACTATGGCATGTTGGCAACAAAGGCAGCAACAACACATAGTCACAGTGCAAATCAATTTTAGTTGTTTCCTTCTTTTTATATGTTAGCTAGGATAGAAACATTTTCAAAATAGTGTTTTGGTAAAAGCGGCAACAGCCGCTCATGAATGTACATCCATTTTCAAGGGATGTGAAACCATATGTAAATATAAGTGCTGAACCGGTTGTATGTTCGGTTACGTTTTTATCATTATTGTTGCTTCACGAACAGAGCTTCGACTTTAATACAAACATACTTGCATTATAATCACAGTTGCGTTGTTTTGATTTGGTGATCGTGGGATAACAAGCTCAGTATACCAAGAACGCGGATGGGCCCTGCGTACATGGTATACTGTTGTCATTTTAATTGCGTTTACAGTCAGGGTATTTGATATTGATATATGCGCAGTGATTAAATCGATTCATGTCCATGTTTATATATTTATGAATGCGTTTGTTTATATGTTTATGCATGCGCTTGAATAGCTTAACATTTGGATCGTGAATCATATCCTGTAAGGGGTTCGATCCAGGGTTACCTTGTAAAGCACTGTCATGAACTTTATGCTTACGATTTTCACTTTGCATGATTGTTAATGAATGTTCATGAATGTTGAGTAGCACTGAACAGAGGGTTTTATTTTGATGTCTCTGTAAGGAGACAAAATCTTTAATTACAGTGTATTACACAGCGTTTGACGAACTGAATTTAGTCGATAGTGATACATAGTTGATTACTTGGTTGATAGTTTGATGTTGAATCAATTCATAGCATCTGTTGTAATAGGAAAAGTAGGCTTAGATTAGATCCTTTATGTCTAATATATTTTTAGGCACACGCCTCTAAGTCTACGCACCCTGGTCGATAATAAATATAGCCCAGTCTAGCACCCTAGATAGGACACTACATTTTGGCGCCATTGCCGGGGAGGCGTACTTAAAGGATTTAAAAGAAAAAAACTTCAGTAAGCAAAAAAAAATAAACAAAACCACAGTCAAAATCATGTTCATTTATGCCTAGGTTTAGAGACAATCAGGGTAGATTCATAAAAACCCCCCACCATTCAAAAACTAACCCATCATCATCAGGAGCAGACTCTGTAAAGAATTCAACACCAACTGAGGAAAACATCATTCAAGCATTAGAGGATAAACAAAAATCAGGGCAGAGACTTACTCTCATCGAAAGGCAAACTTTATTAACACATAAATCACAGAAGAGGGACTTTCCTAGGTTTGCCACACAAGGAGAAAGTAGCACAGTGACTGAACACTCCCCAGTGACTGAACACTCTTTCCTTAATCGCCTCTTTGAAACAAGTGACTCTGATACAGAGAAATCTATTAAGATGGCTGAGGAAGGAGATGGATCAGTGCCACATCAAGGACATAGAGATGAAGAAGAGTCAACTTTTCCTTTTCCCATACATGAACCACAGGAAGATGATGAGATCAAAATGAAAAACATACCCCCATCAGTGCTACCTAACTTTTATGGTATGGCTTCAGAAGATCTGGACTCATTCTTGTTTGAGTTTGACATTGTATGTCGGACATATGGCTATACTGATGATGCCCATAGGCTCAGACTTTTTCCACCGACACTAAAGGCATCAGCCTTAAGATGGTTCATGAGGCTTGGTGAGCATACTATCACTGATTGGGATGGTATGCGAAAAGTATTTCTAAGGAAATATCAACCCTACTGCAGATCCAAAGACTCTAAAGATGACATCTTTAGAATGAGCCAACAAGAGGATGAAACCTTAGAGGAATACTTGGAACGGTTTGTCTACAACTTACAAAAATCTAAACACCGAACTATGCCTCTTGATTTGATCCGCACAATATTCTTGAAAGGTATCCGAGAGGAATACATGGATGACCTTAACTTGATGGGTAAAGGTGACATTTCTGTTTTACCCTTTGAAGAAATCGCTGATCTATGCGAAAAATATTCAAGGAGTAAAGCTAAAATGGGAAAAAGAACCCTGTCATCCAAGGTCACCAAGTCTGCTTCAACAAGTGTCACAAGGGCTGAGATAGGTAATCTGTTAGAAGAATTTAAGACAGATTTGTTAAGCACACTAGGGAACCAAATTGACACTCTAAAAGCCAAAAAGAAACAAGAAGCTGAAGATCAGGTAATGGCTATTTTCTGCCTCAAGTGCCGGAAGAAACATGCATTAAAGGACTGTCCACTAGAAAACATTCAAGTTTGTGTTTTCTGTACTAAACATCATGATATATTTAACTGTCCTAAAGTTAAGGTTTTGCAGAACTGTAACATGGCAGCCAATGCAGAGATGGAAAACATGTATTACATGGGCGCAAAAAGACCATGGCAGCCAAGGCCAGCACCTCAAGGTATGTTCCCAAATCAAAACTTGCAATTTCTTGTAAATGATTAAATGTATGCACAGAATTCATGGAATGTACCCATGCCATGGCAGCACCAAAACAACCCACAGCAACAATGGAGACCATCTCAACAATACTCTCAATCTTATCATACATATCCTCAACCATACCCACCATATTCACTACCATATCAACAATACCATCAACCGTATCCATCACATTCTCAACCATATCAGCAGTATCCTCAGCAAGCTGTTTATCCACCTCAACCTACTCAACAAGCATTGCCTACACCTCCACCAATAAATCCACCACAACTACAATTTCCAGCTAACTCACAACCTTCCAGACCCACACAAATTCCTGCTCAAACTGTCCCAAATCCGAATAATAGAGCAGAG
>APFE031424609.1:210536-241536 GCA_000404065.3 Pinus taeda
ACAAAAGACTAAAGCAAGAGCTCCATGACCTGAAAGATGCCCAGGTGAAAAAGAAAGTAGACACATTTCTCAAGGCAGCAGAGGTACAGGGAGGGACCGAGTTTAAAGTAAGCACTTCAGGGTTAGCATGAGGACATGCTAATTCATTAAGTCGGGGAGAGATGTTGGTACCATTCTATGAACCCTTTTTCCCTCCCAAAACATGACAATTGCCTACCTCTTTTCATCATTTATCCCTCAGATCCCTTGGAAATTGATTGATTAATAGTCTTATAGTTATTAAATTGCATTTAAATTGATTTAAGGGTTTTGTGTTAATAAATTAGGAGTTTTTGGGCAAAATGACTGCAGGAAGTCTCAACATCCTGTAAATGGCTTATTGTTTGACATGTGGCATGACAGCCAGGCCAGAGCGAAAGGTATGGGTGAAAAGCGGAATGTCCAAGCATGGACGAGCACCTATCCCGCAGCAGAATTAACCCTCCTACATGCGCGGTCAACGACTGGTCAACTATGGCATGTTGGCGACAAAGGCAGCAACAGCACAGTCACAGTCCAAATCGATTTTAGTTGTTTCCTTTTTTTTATATGTTAGCTAGGATAGAAACATTTTCAAAATAGTGTTTTGGTAAAAGCGGCAACAACCGCTCATGAATGTACATCCATTTTCAAGGGATGTGAAACCATATGTAAATATAAGTGCTGAACCGGTTGTATGTTCGGTTACGTTTTTATCATTATTGTTGCTTCACGAACAGAGCTTCGACTTTAATACAAACAAACTTGCATTATAATCACAGTTGCGTTGTTTTGATTTGGTGATCGTGGGATAACAAGCTCAGTATACCAAGAACGCGGACGGGCCCTGCGTACATGGTATACTCTTGTCATTTTAATTGCGTTTACAGTCAGGGTATTTGATATTGATATATGCGCAGTGATTAAATCGATTCATGTCCATGTTTATATATTTATGAATGCGTTTGTTTATATGTTTATGCATGCGCTTGAATAGCTTAACATTTGGATCGTGAATCATATCCTGTTAGGGGTTCGATCCAGGGTTACCTTGTAAAGCACTGTCATGAACTTTATGCTTACGATTTTCACTTTGCATGATTGTTAATGAATGTTCATGAATGTTGAGTAGCACTGAACAGAGGTTTTATGTTTGATGTCTCTGTAAGGAGACCAAAATCTTTAATTACAGTGATACACAGCGTTCTACGAACTGAATCTTAGTTGATAGTGATACATAGTTTGATACTTAGTTGATACTTGGTTGATAGTTTGATGTTGAATCAAATCATAGCATTGTAATTAGGAAAAGTAGGCTTAGATTAGATCCTTTATGTCTATATATTTTAGGCACACGCCTCTAAGTCTACGCACCCTGGTCAATAATAAATATAGCCCAGTCTAGCACCCTAGATAGGACACTACAGTGATCCCATCGGTCTTCACTTGGTATGGCAAGATTTACCAATTTTCTGTAAACTTGATCAACCTCGGTGTATTTCTCAAAAGTGGGCTTATTCACAAAAGATGTTTAATTTCATGTTTAATAGTTAAATCAAAATCTAAAGGTTCTACTGCTTGTTTCCCTGTAATATGCCCTTTATACCTGCAAAGTTTGATTATTAGTGGATATGGTATGAAGCTTCTGGCAGTTTTCTTCTAAATTGATCATCCTATCATTTGGGGCCACTAATCATTGTAGTCCTCTCTGATTCAGCAAATTAAATTTAAAATGAAACCTCTGGACCGAAGTCTTCAAGGTTTGACACTTGGTCTCTAAGTGAATCATCAAATTCTTCTTCTGCAACACCTTCTTGAGTTCCAAGGTGATTTCTGTTCTATCCTGAATTTGAATCTGTTCCAATGCGGCCCTAGATTTCGAGTTAAGAACTTTGATCATGTTTGCTGCTTCACTTGGTTTATCTTTGAGTAGCTGCTTCACTTGATCAATGGCTACCTACATCTGTTTATGAGTTCCTCTTGCTCCAAAATGATCTGAATGGAAGGCCATACTTCAGTGATGGCCTAACTTACATCTGCCCATATGCTTTACTTTGCTTGGCACGAGGTCCGAGCCATCAATGATTGACTCTACAATTCTTCTGTTCAACGTATGTGTTTTCTGCATTTCCTTAACATACAAACTATCATTCTTTATTTTCTGAGCTTCTAGATTATGAGATTTTTTCTGAAGCCTTTCATTCTATTGTTTCTGGGTGGTGAGCTCCTATGAGAGTTTGTTCAAATCTTGTGCTGTCAATGAAGATTCCCTCGTGACTGATGTAGATTCCCCTACTGTTCTGGAAACTGTAATAGGAATAACAATGATGGGAGCTATAGCTAACTTAGTAAATTGCTCTTTTTCCTTAAGCAATTTCTCAATCTGCTCCTCCATGGTTTTAATTTGTACATTCTGCTCAATTACCAGTTTGAGCATTTCTTCCTTGTGCCACTCATTCTCTGCTATCTCCTTGGTCTAGGGGTCCTCTGTAGAAGGCAGTTTTAACTGTTTTCTCAATAATGCATTGTCTGTGTTCTTCTTGATAATATCTTCAACAACTTTGACATCACTAGGGTCATATCCAATTTTAATTACTAAGTCCTCCAATGAGTTAACCCTATTGTCTTTAGCTAAAGAAGATATTTTCGCAATCTTCAATTGTGACTGCACATTTGATAGAGCAGTTTTAAGCTTTGACAATGCCATAGCAGTGTTGGTCATGGTTGAGAACAACATCTCACCAGACTGCCAATGCATGTCCATTTGATTAATTGGATGTATCTGATTTGCATCAAATGTAAATACAATCTTCTTATAATCAGAAGAACATTTAGGAAAATGGACTTGAGCCTACAGAAAGGCCATTTGCATTCTTCCTTTCTCACTGTCAAATGTTGTTAACAACTTGTGCTGTGATGTGGAAGTTTGCTTCCAAAACTGTGCATAAACATTAGCTTTCAAAGCTTCATTCTTCTGCTTGATTTCAAGGAAGTTAGTGAAAACATTTGACTCTTCTGTTTCACTTGTTCCTGCTGATTGAGTAATTTCCAACAAATTTCGTGAAGTAGTAGAAGGAATAGTAATTACAGGTTCTTCTGTCCCTACAGAAACCTGTGAATCATCCAAATTGATGATGATAGGCTCCTTCTGACTCTGAGTTGTAGTAGTAGTTGTAGTGCCCTTTGATTCAACCCTTTATTTCTTCTGGTAATGGATGAATTCCTTCTCTCTAATTGCTGCTGATGATGATCCTTCCCAAGCCTCTTATCATGTTTAGTTTGAGAGATAGGAGTCTGAAGAGTAGGAGGAGGTAAAACTTGTTCTTCTGCTTCTTGAAGAGCATTCTCTTCCCATTGTTCCTGATTTCTAAACTTTTCAATCTCTGGCCTAGGTGTATGATTATAAGGAGTGGTTTTAAGTTCCACCGTTAAGTTTGAAATAACGCTAAATGGATCATAGGACTCCCCCTGATGAGGCAAGAGATGCCCCTCCATGCGGAGGTGGTGGTGGTGGCCCTCTATCCCCCAAACTCTCTCCATCTGTCCCACCACAATCTTGCTCCACCTTGTCCTCCCGGTCATTGTCAAAAATGACCTCAATGTAGTGTGCTCTACCCGCTGTGCACCTATGGCCTGGTGCCTAGGGCTCCTTGCATGTGAAGCATAGCTTCCTCCTCCTGAGGTTCTTCCGTGTCTCCTCATCTAGCTGCCCCCTCCCTTGTATGGTCCTTGGTGGTGGGGGTCTAGTTTCATGCCCTTTCTGTGGGAAAGGGTTTCGTGCAGGAAATGGTGCTCTAGTCTTGGGGATGGCCCCTTGCAAATTCTAGCGCACACCACTACCTCCTGCAATGTAGAGGGTCTGTGTGACTTCACCAGTCCACGTAGAGGCTCAAGCAAACCCTTAATGAAGGTGTATAGCCTCCTGGCCTCGGACAAATCTGGGACCATCACTGGCACACGCAGAAAATCTGAAAAATACTGCTTTGGGTTGCCTGTCTGGCGCAGTTGTGTCAGCTCCTTGAAGGATGCCTTTGGATCCCTCTGATCAAACTGCTCCACCACCCTCCTGTTGAAGTCCTCATATGAAACTATCTGGGCATGCCCCAAAGTGGTTAGGCCATGAAACCACTAGTCATGGGCTTCCCCCTCCAAGTGCAGCGCTGCCATCTTAATGGCCTCTTGTTCTGTCATCCGGTTGAGATGAAAGTACGTGTCCATCTTTTTAACCCAAGCCCTCGCTGTGCACTTGGCAATGCCATCAAATGTAGGGAGGTACATCCTCCCTATGGTTGTCTGCAACTCATAGTTTTGGGTCCCCTGTGCTCCGTACCCCTTGTTCCTCTCACTCTGCTTGAGCTTGCAGTAATCTCTGAAGGAGAGGGCTTCTTTGAAATCTTCGTCCATCACCTGCCAATCTCTGAAGTAATCCCCCATCTGGGGAGTTTATTCCTCTCGTGCTGGTTCGATTTGTGCCATTGGCACGAAGGAGGGTAGTGTGGCCCTAGTGGGCACACTCACTGAAGGGCGTTGTGCTGCTGTTGAGGGATGATTGAAGGGCTGAGAAGCCCTCGAGGTCTCTCCACACAGAAACCCTCTAGGTGTGGCTCTTTCTCGACTTTGTGATTTGATCTTCTCCAACATGTCCTTTTGCCCTTTGGCCAAGTCACTCGGAGCCCTCAAGAGGCTATCCAAAGCCATCTCCTCCCTGCTCTTGGGCTCTGTCATTTCCTCCTCTCCGACCACTGTTGTCCCTCTTTCCTCCGTGTCTGGTGTAATTTCCAGCTCCCTCTCTCTGCTCTTGTACCTCTGTCTCCAGTAAGCGATGTTCTCCCAGTCCTCTCCTCTCATAGGAAACCAACCCCACAGCTGAGCCAAGGATTAGGCTCTGATACCACTGTAATGTTCCCAAGTAGGGATTTAAGTGATATTCTAAACAAATAAATAGTGCAACATCATAAAATTAAAAACATGGATTGAACACCCACATAACACTGAAAATCTAGAACTGCTGAGCCATGTATTATAAAATTTGAGAGCAATGGGTGCAATATAAATGTAGTGGTGCACTTGGGCTCGTCTCAAGGACAAGCTAGACTAAACCCAGGTGATGGAATTGCTGAGATGATGGTTGTTTAGCTGCTGCACCACTTGTATTGCGATGTCCCAGCAAAATTGTTGATCTGTTAACTTCGACCTGCTGGAAGGTGCCCAAAAACCACCCAGAAAATTATATCCTTTTAACCCTGGACTCCTTGGTCAAAACCCAGAAAAACCCAAAAGGGAATTTCTCTGGTTTTGACTTTGGATTTTTGGCCTCCTTGGAGCCTCTCGCTAGCTTCTGCAGCCAAATTCGACCTGCAAGAAACAGTGTGCAAAGCCCTCTGAAAATACCCCAAGTAAGCTGGGTTCACCTGTACTCACTAACTCCTTGTTCCCCGGATGAGCCTTGGTCCAGATGACTGCTCTCCCAACACCATGAGTTGTTGTTACAGTGACCTCTGTGCAGAACCTCTGTCCAAAATCTTGACTAACTGCTGCGCTGGTCTAGCTAGCTGCTACTCTAGCAAAGTTGCCTTTTTACGCTGCCTCCTCAATTCACAGCTTTTCCAACAGGTTGTCAATCCCCTTAGCAAGTCTATTCCCGGCTCTCCTAGCATGCTATGAATCCCCCTTACTGATTTCTAACCCCTCTTGTGTGTTCTCTGACTGCCCAGGAATATGCAGTTCCTCCCTGCGCTGATGACCGAAGTGTGTGACTATACCGGACCCCCTGGAAACTCCTGTGCAACAACCTCCCTAGGGTGGGCATGGGATGGTCCCTTGAAGAAGAGGTTGAATCTTGCCTACGGAAGACTCGTGAGTCGTGGCTAAACATTCGGTAGACTTGCTGAATAGCACAATGTACAAAATGAGTTTGTTTGTCCAATAATCAAAATGAATCCAAAATGAGAGTTGATCTCTCTTTATAACTCCTTGGGCCCCCTTAGCCTCATGTGGGCCCCTCCATCACTAGCTCGAATTCCCTCCAACGTATTCCTTGGCCAATTTCGAATTATGCATGTGGTGGTCCCCACATTCCACTTGCTGCCAAAAATAATTCGAACAACCTATAGTTCCTTAGTTTCTTCTTGTGGGGTCCTTCTCCTAAACCAAAATTGCCACCAAAATTGTGTTGCTGCATCTCGTGACTAATTTATTTGAGAAGGGACAAGACAATAGAATATATATAATAAATAATATATTATGTAAATGAAGACCCTACGGTTGGATAATTACTTTGGCCTAGAACCCCTTAATCCAAAAATCAAGGCCACATGGGCCACATAGCACTGAGGGCTGGGCCTCAACGCCTGCCCTCGCCAATGGCCCGCCCTACCTGTCGAAGCCCTCAAAGTTTAGTGTTGTGGTCATGTGAGAAGCACATATGGCCTGGGTTGGAGCCACTGCTGAGCCCCTTACTCCGCTGGCGCTTAAACACCCAGGCCTCGGTCCTGTGGTGACCATGCGACCTTGGGGATGGGCCCCTGCTGCAAGCTTCACTGCCTAGCACCCTCCAACTCCACGCTATGATCACGTTGGCGACATATGTCCATGGGCTGGGCTTATTCACAAGGCCCCAACTGTTCCACACTCCACGCATCCGACATGTGGTTATATGGTAATGATATGACCAGGGCTGGTCCCCATGATTCCGCTCCATTCCGTTCTGCTCCGAGGTGCTTGGTATGTGGCATATGGGAGACCATGGGACCTCGGCTTGGTGCCTTGTCCCAAGCCCCGCCTCAACTGTTACACTTCTGCTCTGCGATATTTGGTGTATGGTCTATAGTTGGTGTTAGAACTATGGATACCCTCGCATACAATCCTGTGGGCGTGGGGTGACGGGGGGCTAGGGCTTAGCCCCGACCTCGTCCCCAAACAACAAAACATATCGCATTTAAATATAAATGTGCTACCATATATATTAAGAACCACTCAGTGGCATGGCGGTAAGGCGTTGTGTTGCTAGACAAGAGGTCTCATGTTCGATTCCTATGAGCGTAGTTTGACCAATAACAAATTTTAATGGACCCTCAGAAGGCCATGTGGAATCCATCCATTGGACCACGAAACAACAACCACAGCTAATCATAACTCAACAAAATTTGACCAATGCAGAGAGGACAAGTGGTAGCCTGTCATTGGCCCACATTGTACAGTCAGCCTGCCTAGTCACCTTGCCCAGTCAACGTACCTGCAAAATTTTTGTTTGTTTGGGAAAACGATCAGAAAGCGATATCGGGAGCATACGATATCGGTTTTGAGTGATTCAAGTTGCGTTGGATTCAGATCGGTGAGCTCTTTGATTTGGCGTCAGTTTCAAAAATTCCTGGGCACTTTCGTTTTTTAGCTTAAAATTGATCCCCTGATCAGGACTACCCAAGGGCTAATACACACTTTTGGAAGAAGAAAAGGAGCAAAACAAATTAGAGGAGAGAGAAGGAAGGTGGGGCCAACAAGTATAAGTATGAGGAGAACACCTTGGGGCCTTTTGATCATTTGACATTCAAATTTTGTTGTACGCTTGAGCTGTTGAGCTCTACACCATGCTGTTCAGCACAAGAGATTTGTAAAGGGAGATCTCACCTCCATCTTTGGTGGACCACAAGTGCCACCCTAGGGGAACTATTGCTACACTTGGGAGCTAATCTGGGAGAATTCTACAGGTGATTTCGAGTTGTTCTTGGAGTAGACTGGGCACATATGGGAATACGCACTCTTTGGGAGAGGGAGATTTAGAGCAGTGTTGGCACCAGGCCTTTGAGGACACACTTCATTGGCATTTGTAGCTATTTTGCAAGGTTTACGTAGTGGCTATTCCTCAGGCCGAAATTGTTCTTCCAGGGCATACACAGAGGTAGTCTCACTAGGCCTGCGCAGTCCCTTGTGGGGTGATCTAGTTGTGGGAGGATTGACTGGGGATTTGGGTAGAGACTTTCCAGGAGGTATAAGGGGAATTTTGGGGGACATTTCTCAGCGTTTGGGGGCTCATTTGGAAGTAGAGACTCAGGTGGTGCGAATACCCAGCTCGAGGAGGAGCTCACACTATTTGGGGTCATTTCTGGGGGGTTGGAACGAGGCCCATTGCTTTTTGGGTTTTTGTGGGTTTGGTAAGGTGAGCCCATGTTAATTTTACATAATTTTCTAAGCACTCTTGAGGGGTAAAACACCAGTCCCTTTCCAGCCAGCGGCAACAAAATTCCAGGGCCAACACAGAAGCAAAGGGAGAATTAATTGCTAGCATTCGAGCATCATATTTTCTCACCTGGGACCTGTCTAGCTTGGGCATCATCTTTTCTCATCTGGGACTTGTCTATCTTGCTTTTGCAAGCCTAGGTGCATCTACTCCATGCTTAAATTGTACTCTCCTTGATTTATAATAAAATGGCTCAGCTTGGCACAATTTTGGTGAATTTCTAGGTGTCTAATTGCATGTGTAAAATTTTGTGTTGCATGTGATGTTTTTGTTTGATTATCACTGTTAATTTCCTCTTAGGAATATTACACATTTAGAGGTGGGAATTTCTGTGGTTATGGGTCTTGGATATCTCATTTGATTTTATTCTATAAGAAGAGAATTTTCTAGGTTTTCCCCTTAGAGGGGTTTTGCTCGGTCTTGGAGCCTATATCTTGTGTTATATTGTCTTTTGTGGTCTTCTTGTTTTATGGTAATTGCTTGATGAAGGAAGAAAACATAATAATAAAATTACTGACAGTTTCACAAGTAATTATCATGTAATTGAAATCTATTAATAAGATGAAAACCTCTTGATTTCACAACACAAAGATGCTTGGCCCTTTTCATCAGGGAGATTTTCTACCACAGATCTCGTCTTCTACATGGGATGCCCCACCCTAGGATGACTAGACCATTTGCCTAATACTTCCCTGATGATTTGTTAGATTGGAGCAACAAATGACAAACAAAGTTCTAGAGTGCACCAAACAATAGAATGGTGAGACATTGGGTTTCTTCTCGAGGGGAGGCTAATTAATATTATCAAGACGGGCTTGACTGTATTAGTTTGTATTACAAGCCAAAAGTTCTAAGAGCGATAGAGATATCAACTCTAGATGTGTTCATTATATAGTGTCTTTCAACCTGATAATTATCTTTGATCTTTTAACATTCTTATTAGTATTACATCATTCATTAATTATACAAAAAAAGACATCAACCATATAGCGCATTAGTATAGTGAGATCATAAAGAGACAGATGCACAAGAACACAAGAAATTTACCCTGGTAAAACCCTTGAAGGGAAAAACCCAACAACCTTTTCAATAGAGAATTCTTTAGTTAAACAGAGACACATCTTAGTGTAACTAGGTCAAACCTAGTCTACTTTCCATCCTCCTAGTCAAGTACTTGATACTGTACTTCTCTCTTGATCCTACAGTACTTTCTTGATCTTGCACTTCCAAAATCTCGACCTTCCACAAATACAAATTATAGGCTTATCCTTCTATAGATGTGAGCCGTTTATTAGAGCAGATGTGAGCCACTTCCATATACACCACAAATTCAAGCCTATGTACCACAAAAGCGAGCCACAGATGCGAGCCTATAGAACCTCATTGTAGGCCGAAGATGACTCAAATGATGCGAGCGGTGAGTGTCTTTTGGAGGGGCAAATAGGCCCTTATATATAGTTGTTTCTAAGGCCGAATAGACATGTCCCT
Organism: Pinus taeda; assembly: GCA_000404065.3. Lineage (NCBI taxonomy): Eukaryota > Viridiplantae > Streptophyta > Pinopsida > Pinales > Pinaceae > Pinus > Pinus taeda. Next base: position 220,279 of record APFE031424609.1, read on the forward strand.
TGCTAGAGCCGACCTATGCATTTAGGAAGCCGAATTAATCTTATGGAGTAATCTAGAACATTGAAGAGTACTGACTTGATTAGGAGGAGACAAACCTTACTTTTTCTTTGGAGTAAAAACTTAAATTTTAAAAGTTCAAATTTCATCTTTTTGAAAGTCTCGACTCACAATAGGACTTTGACTCAAAATAATTTTCTTTTATCTCCTTAGCATTTAAATATGCTTTACAAATACATAATGACTCAATTATACATTATTTGTACCGACCATAGTTACAAAAATCAACAAGATTAATTTAGGGCAAAGCATCTTCCACACGTCGGACTACCTCCTAGAACCATAGGAGCATCCAAAGATCCATTTAGAGTTTCCTTCTTCTGTTCTTAGATGCTAGGAGTATCCCTTGTTCATATATTCCCCCTAGATCATACAAATACACCCTTTGCCATGGTTTTATACATATGTTATGATGTTATACATATGTAGGTTTCTTTCTTCATAATATTTTCAACATTTCTAGGAGTTTGCACTTGCACTCTTACATTGTATTGATATTGGTTGTACTCTTCAGTCCCATTGACCTAGTTTTATGGTCACTCGTCAAACATTAATATAATTTATCTTATCTTATCTATCATAGGAGGGATTTGTTATGGTTAACTAAGATCAATATGTGTAATGACAAATTCCTTTGAATGGAACATCTTGGCAATTTATTACCAAATAGATTATTACAGATCTTCTGAATAAAAAGCGCAATTGGGATCTTCACAAAACTTAAACAACAAAAGCAAAATAAACAACCAATCTTAATCACATAAGCACACACAATTTTTCTTCCCAATCAAATAATTCTTCATTAAATAACTTTAGAACCTACTTGGAATTCTTTACTAGGAAAATGATCCTTTGAGGAAATTACATGTACAACAATACCTTTGATTTTATCTACCTGATTAGGCCCTATATCTATCCTTCAATCAATCTTGGTTGATTTGGATCTCCCTTACTACTCCTTGCGACTTCCTCTCACTTGACACACTTGAATGGAAGTCCATCCCCACCCAATCACTAAGTTGCCCTTTTCCCATTGTCTTGTGCTCACTCAGTGTGTCTTCTCCCTTAGCTTAACCTTTCTTTTATGAGATTGAGTTACGACTGAATCCATAACCCTAATCTCCAAAGTTATTGACGGTTGAGATTAGATTTCAACATCACTTGAGATAAATGGTTGAAATTCATCTAATTCACTAATGCAAAAACCTTTGCATTTCATTAGATTGACACACTTTTGTCTTATAAAAGAAATTACTTTAATCATTAAAGTGATTGTTAAGGTGAAGGGTGTATTAGGTGACTTCCACATTCCTAGACATTTAGGCCTATGTAGAAGTACCTACATAAGCGAAAAAAATCAACACTCCTTAGCAAGAGAGGTATTTCCTAAAGCAACACGTAGAATTGGCAATCCCCCCGGTCCTTGCACATTTATGCCTATGTAGAAGTACCTACATAAGCGAAAAATGTCAACACTCCTTAGCAAGAGAGGTATTTCCTGAAGCGACACCTGGAATTGGCAATCCCTTCGGTCCTTGCACAATGTCCTTTTTTGAAGGTGTGTTCTCCTTGATTTTGTCTTGACTTTAGTTGAAAATTAACAATTACAACCCCTTTCACTACATACTTGGAATCATTACCAAGCTCCACATTTAAATCTTAGTCTCTCTTTGTTAGTCTGTTAAATAACTCCCATGCCTTTGTCATATGGAATGATGCACCACTATCTAGGTAACAAGCACTCTTGGTGATGGTATTAGTAGATAGATAAGAGACAATTGAGAAGGTGCTCTTGGGTGCAAAATGCTTTGAGAAATGGTTCCCATGATGTGGGAAGACCGTTTAATGCCACATTCACGAACTCGACATCCTCCACATTCTCCCTAATGGCTGCAAGTTGATCCCTTGTGTGCGTGATCCTCATGAAGTAATTGGTAATGTTATTAGACTTTGACATCTAGATGTATTTGACCTTATTTCTCAAGTTCATCGTCTTGTTCACGTTGTTTCTTTAGAACAGGTCTAGTATAACTTTGTACATATCCATGGCTATCTTGTTTTCTGCCAAGTGAGGAATTAGGTGTTCCTTCACAACATCCATGATAACACGTTGACCTCTAATGTCCTTTTCGTGAGTTTCCAACTCTATTGGATTTATTGGCGATTAGATGTCCTTATCCACAATCTCCTAAATGTCATTCTGCTTTAGCTAGGTAACCCTTACCTTCTAGGGCATGGAATTTGATGCTCCATCCAACTGGTCCTTGAATTTGAGACTAGTCGTCGACATCTATGATTTGATCAACTACCATATGCTTAGTCCTTAAAGTACCCACAAGAATTAAAAAAATGGTAGTTTATAGATCGTGGACCTATCTCAATTCTTTGAATCATCCACAAAATTACTCAACTGCCAATCCTATGACTCGTATAGTCTCCCTCTCTCCCTTTGAAGGATGACCTCCACCAATCTTGCCAGAAATTATGGCCTTCCATGATTGCTATATGTGCTATATAACACCCTTGTCACTGTCGATCTTTGCTGTTTTTTGACTTCTCTACGACACCATGTGTCCTTACTGCATTTGTACATGTATGACCTAGTACGATTGCAGATGTACTGTCAAAAGCTTCGTGCGGCTAGTCGAGCCCTTGGCGGCTACTTTATGTTTATTCTCTTTTGCTTGACCGATCTGTTGGTGGATATCCTCGATTGGCGACATCTCTTTGTCCTGGTGTTGGATCGTCTTATATTCACAACGACTCTTGGCCTATCTATTCCTTGCAGTTTGCGTGTACCCTATTGCAACACTAAATAGCTGAATGTTAATGCCCCTGTGGCCTGGATGCTCCTTGTTAGCATTGGTTTCTTTGTTGGCGGCTTGGTCACTGCCTTGTGCTGCTGCTTTTGGTACCCAATGATCTGCAACCTTTGTCTGCCACTAGTGATGGTCGTGGCGTCATTCGATTTCAAAGATTTATTTGTGGTAGTTCTTCTGTTGGTTGTTTTAACTGATAACAGTGGCTTGGTGGCATATTCAACCAACAATTGGCCACTAACCTTGTGCGGCTCCCTCACAACATCCTTGGCGGCTGCAATTGACAGCTCTGTCAACCAACATCTGGTTGCTTCAACCTTGTGGCCTGTCACGAGACGTTTTTGTTTCTTGTGCAAGCCTTGATGGCAATGCCATTTTGTTTGCTGTGCTCGAGTGGACCCCTGTGATAATTGGGTTGTCCACTGACAAATATTGTCGGTCACATCCCCCACACTCCCGGCCACCTCCCCCCTCCTCCCACCCCCCTTTTATTTATTTTTATCTTCTACAAAAGGCTTCACCTTGTCACGACTCTGCTCACTGTACAACCCAAATTTCTCTGTAGAAATTCATCTTTGCATTGTGTTCTCTAGTCCCTGTGCTAATATTTGTTTTTTTTCCTCATATGATCGCCAACCAAACTTCGCCTCTCGATGCCTGTAAAAACCTAGCACCCAGTGATTCCGAGATTGGTTTCCTTAAGAGTTTCCTCTCAGATACTATGTTAAATTTCCTTGAATCCAACTGCCTGGCAATTTACCAGCTAATATATTATTACAGATCTATTGAATAAAAATAATGATTAGGATCTTAAAAAAACTTAAACAGTGGAAGCAAAATAAACGACCAATCTTAATCACATAAACACATACTGAATTTTTGCCCAATCAATCAGTGTTTCATTCAAATAACCTTAGAACCTACTCAGGCTCCCTATTAGAAAAATGGCCCTTTGAGGAAATTACATATACAACAATACCTTGGATTTGATCCAACTGATCAAGCCCTAGACCCTTCGATTTGTCTTGGCTGATCTAGATCTCCCTTGCTTCTCCTTGCACCTTCCTTGGACCTGTCACACTTGAATGGAAGTCCTCCACCCAATCACTAAGATGTATTTCTCTCAATGCCTTGTGTTCACTCAATGTGTCTTCTCCCTTAGCCTAACCTCTCTTTTATAAGCTTGAGTTATGATTGAATCTACAACCCTAATCTCCATGACGGTTGAGATTAGATCTGAACATCATTTGAGAGCGACGATTAAGATTGTAATATCCCTTTTAGGAATATTCCTCAAACCCTAGCAAAACTCCAACCAAATACGTACAAATGATATAATAACTGGGAAGCTCAAAATGATAAAAATAAGAGTGGTGCAACATATAATAATGTAAAAATGAAATATAAGCAGATACTGAAGAAATGCTGCGAGAAATGCTAAGCCATTTTATTATACTGAGTAATAGAATGAGTACAGGAGGTGATCAGAAAGATGGCACCTCGACTTGCACAAGGCAAGTGAAGAAATACACTAAAAATAGCAAAGGAATGGCCTCTCTCAGAACTGCGTGGAAGTTGTTGGAAATCAAATGAGGATTTGGGGTTGTTCCCCTCGGAAAATGATGAAACTCTGGAATCAGACTCTACTCAAGAAACCCAGGAAAACCCAGAAAGCTTTCCTGGAATAGCCGACCCCCGAAAATCACCCTCTTGGGGTTCTGTGCAGTTCCTCAATGCTCTGCGCTGCCACTGAATGAAACCCTCCAGAAATCTGCCTGAAACCTTTTCCAAAACTCTCCAATATGCAAGGGCGGATCCCCTGCTCAATCTCTCAGCACAAATCCTACAAACCCTCAATCCAGAACTACTGCTAGAAAGAACTGCGTCATCCCCCTCAGTGCTGCGCAGTCCTCCATGGTGCTCAATCCTCCTGCCAAAATGCTGATGAAACTACTGTTGAAATGCTAATGGAAATATCTTGCCCGAGCAAGCAGTGGAAGTCCCCTGGGGCTAAGGGTGAGATCTCCGAACGGAGACACTCAATGCACTAAACAGTGCTGCAGACTAGCTAAACAGCCAGCGTGCTCTAAGTCGAAGTGACTATCTCAAATGCTGATAACTGAATGATCAAAATGAGGGGGCTCCTCTCTCTTTTATAGCCTTTGCCTCTCACAATCCCAAGGCTCACCTCCTCCTGCATGATTCCCCTCTTGCCACGTGTTTCTTCCCTCCTGTCCAGTCCCTCCATGTGTCTGTGTGGGCTCCATTTCTGCGTCCCCCTTTGGCCCCCTTGGCTCCCCTTTAAGTCACAACATTGTGCTACTAGGAAGTGACTTTTTATTCTAAAAAGTGAGTTATGGCCCCCGTCCTCACTTCTTATTTACAAATAAATATAGAAGGCAAAAATGGAACAAAATTGAATATTCCAATTAGCCATGGCTGATTAGGAATATTACAGTCTCCCCCGGTAAAATGTTGCTTGTCCTCAAGCAACTGAAGTGATGGATGCTGCAAGATCTTCTCACTCTCCCAAGTGGCATCCTCATCTGGCAAATTCTTCCACCTCACCAAGAATTCCCGGACCATCTTGCTCCAAAGCTGCCTCTCCCTAGTATCAATGATAGCATCCGGCTGCAATCCCAAATGCCCCTCGTTATCCATGGGTGGTAGCTCCTTTGTCACTGTAACCTGCTGCCCCAATGACTTTTTCAGGTATGATACATGAAAAACGTTATGAATCTTGCTGCCTTGGGGCAGCTCCATCTCATATGCAACCTGTCCAATCCTGCGTATCACCTTGTACGACCCATAAAAGTGGGGCTTGAGCTTCTCAGCCCCTTTCTGCTTTAGTGACGACTGTCGGTATGGCTGTAATTGTAGGTAGACCATGTCCCCTACCTCGAACTGTCTCTCCACCCGACCCCTGTCGGCATACAACTTCTGCTGGTTCTGCGCCGTAGCCATGTTATCCTTGAGAGCTCGGAGAATATCCTGACTCTCTTGGATCCAAATCTTGGCTCTAGGAGCCTTGCTATCACCAAACATCACGTCAGCAAAAGATGAAGGATGATATCCATATAAGGCATAGAATGGTGACATACCAATGGACATGTGATGTGAAGTATTGTAGCAGTACTCCCCCAGATGCAACCACTTCAACCATGCTCGCTGCTGCGCACTGACATAGTTATGCAAGTATCCCTCCAACCACTTGTTAACTATCTCTGCCTGCGCATCCGTCTGCGGGTGATAATTGGTACTTGGTGTCAACTCTGTCCCCACCAACCAGAAAAGCTCCTGCCAAAACCCGTCCATGAAATGGTTGTCCCTATCACTAACGATGGTCTTAGGAAGACCATGTAGCCTGAAGATCTCTCTGAAGAACAGCTCGACCACCTGTGCTGCTGTATAATGTGCGGATATGGCAAAAAAATGTGCGTACTTCGTCAGTCGATCAACGACGACAAAGATACAATCCTTGCCCTATACCATGGGCAACCCTGTGATGAAGTCCATCGAAATACTCTCCCATTTCCCCTCCAGAATGGGTAGAGGCTGCAATAATCCCGCAGGATGGCTCATCTCTCCCTTGTTCCTCTGGCAAACATCGCACTCTCGGATGTGCTGGAGTACATCCTCCTTGAAGCCCTTCCATGAGAACCTCTCCCTAATGGCCTTGTAGGTTTTGGTAAACCCCTGATGTCCTGCGAATGGTGAATCATGTGATGGCTGGAGTTTCTTCTTCTTGAGCTGAGACCCCTCAGTAAAGAAGATCCGGTCCCTGTAATAGATGATCTCATCGACCACCCTGTACCTGTCATCTGCCACTTGCCCATCCAGAACCTCACATGCAATCCTGTCCTTGGAGTACTCTACTAAGAGTGGAGCTCTCCAATCGGTATCCAAGCTCATAAGAGACAACGTGGCTGGTCTACGTGAAACGGCATCTGCTACCATGTTGTTCTTACCCTTGACATACTCAATGTTAAAGTCATATGCTTGGATCTTACTGATCCACTTCTGCTGCCTCTCCTGTAGCTGCTTCTGCTCCAAAAAGAACTTGAGGCTGTTGTGATCAGTCTTCACCCTGAACCTGTTACCCACCAAATACTGCCGGTACTTAGCCAATGCATGCATGATGGCTAGCATCTCCTTGTCGTATATAGAATACAACCTCTTGTGCCGAAGGAGCTTTCGGCTCTCAAAGGTTATAGGGTGACCTCCCTGCATCAACACTGCGCCGATCCCTTCTCCCGACGCATCACACTCCAAAACAAATGGTTGCGTAAAATTTGGCAACGCAAGCACTGGGCAGCTGCTCATAACCTCCTTGAGCCTGTCAAAGGCTCGCTGCGCTGTATCCGACCAACTGAATGCCCCCTTCCTCGTTAAATCTGTCAAGGGTGCAGCAAGCTGCGAAAAACCTTTGACGAACTTCTGGTAGTAAGTACAAATGCTAATGAATCCTCGAAGTTCTGTCACATTTCTCAGCTCCGACCATTCTCTGATGGCCCTGGTCTTCTTCTCGTGGACTCTCACTCCGTCCACCCCTATGATGTGTCTCAGATACAACATCTTCGTCAACCCAAACGCACACTTGGAGAGTTTGGCATAGAACTATTGCTCCTATAAGATACACAATACTGTCTCAATGTGCTGGAGATGCTGCTCCCATGTCCTGCTGTAAATGAGAATATCCTCAAAAAATACCAACACAAGCTTCCTCAAGTGACTGCGGAAGATGTGATTCATGCAGGACTAAAATGTAGCGGGGGCGTTGGGGAGCCCAAAAGGCATCACCAAGAACTCAAAGTGCCCATGGTGACACTTGAAGGTAGTCTTGGGAATGTCCTGCTCCCTCACGCAAATCTGATGCTACCCAGATCTCAAATCAATCTTTGAGAAGAACTTTGCTCCCCTCAACTCGTCCATCAACTCATCGATCCTGGGTATGGGGTACTTGTTCTTCAGGGTCTTCTTGTTCAGGGCCCTGTAGTCAATGCACATGCTCAATGTATCGTCCTTCTTCTTCACCAACACCACAGAAGAAGCAAAAGGACTTGTGCTCGGTCGAATGTGCCCAAGAGCCAGCAACTCCTGAATAGCCTGCTCAATCTCATCCCGATAGGCCTTAGGGTGCCTATAGGGGGTGGTGATCACTGCCTGTATGCCCTGCTTAAGCTCGATGGTGTGCTCAAACCCCCGATCCGGGGGCTGTCTTGGTGGAATCTCCCCAAACACTATGGCATACCGATCAAGGATGGACTATATCTCTGGATGTACCGTTTGCCCTGTAGTCCCTGCCTCTGATGCACGCAGCTCCATTGCCCACTCTATGTCTCCCTTTCAGAAGATTGCCTCCATGTAATGAGCCAACATAGTTTGAGGCGGATATGTGTGTTGTCCCCGTATCTTGTCATGCCTTCATGTCTTCTCATCATCCCACTCCATCTCTAGGGTCTTCCAATCCATCGTGACCTTCCCTAGAGTGATAAGCCACTGAACACCTAGTATCATGTTGGTGTCCGGAATATCGACCATGAAAAAGTGGCCATTCAATGTGTAGGTGCCCATCGTCACTGAAAGCTCTGGAACATAACGAGCACACGTCATGGTTTGATCTCCTGGGACCAAGACTGAAAACCCATCGAAGCTCTCTGTCTGTATACCTCTGCGCTTAACCATCTGTGCATTGATGAAGTTGTGGGTCGCCCCACTGTCAACCAAAATTGACACTCGTTGGCCACGTACCGTCCCTCGTACGCGTAGCGTCAGATACTTGGGAACTCCTTTGCAATGCTGCAAGGGCCCCTCCGGTGGGTGCAAAAGATGCACCAGCTGCTACTGGCGGTGGAGGTGGCAAAGGTCCCTGAATGGCATGGCTATCTCCTGCCTCCACATCATCCTCGTCATCCTCTTCTCCATTGCTCTCGGAGAAGACCTTAATAAAATGTGCTTTGACAGCACCGCATCTATGTCCCGGTGCCCACGACTCTTGACATGTGAAGCACAACCGCTTCTTCTTCAACTGCCTCCTGACATCGTCCTCAATTTGTACTCGTCTTGGATTCCCCTTTGGAGGTGGAATCCTCACATCCTTCCCCTTAGACCGAAAAGGTTGTCTTTGGGGGTAAGTTGTCCAGGTCCTCGGTAAGACATCCTATAAATCCTGGGTCCTGCTGATAGCATCCTGGAGTGTGGCTGGTCTAGTGGATCGGACTAGACCTTGAAGTGGCTCTACTAACCCCTCAACATACATATAGACCCTCCGCGCCGTGGATAGGTCTAGCACCATCACGGAGACCCTCAAGAAATCTGCAATGTAGGTCTCTAGACTCCCTGTTTGTGTGAGCCTCGTCAGCTCAACAAAATGCTGCTCTAGATCCCTCCGATCAAATCGCTCCATCAATCTCCTGGTAAACTCTGCATATGTCGTCACTTTAGAGTGCCCGAGTGTAACCATCCCATGAAACCACTAATCTTGGGCCTCAGCATCCAAATGCAATGTTGCCACCTTGATGGCCTCTGCCTCTGACATCTGGTTAAGCTGGAAATAAATGTCCAGCTTCTCCACCCAAGACTTCGCCAAAATGTTTGATGAACCATCAAATGTAGGTAAGTGGAATCTACTCGTTACACGGTGGGTGTCACCATCATGGTAATGCCGGTTTCCTCTATGATGGTCGCGGAGTCTACTATCTCGCTGGAGCTGCACAAAGTCTCTAAATGAAAGAGCATCCCTGAACTTCTGCCCATAGGCCTGGTACTCTGCAAAATAATCGCCCATATGGCTAGGCTTTGCCTCCTGCTGGGCTTTGATCCCCGTGTCTCCTCCTAAGAACGTGGGCATGGTAGAGCATGTAGGGGCATGCGAGGCCACCTGCTGCGCAGTATCACGCTGCTCTGGCAAATGATGGGATGCACTTGATCCCTCACCAATTTGAAAAACCCGTGGGCTCTCACGTTGTCTGGCCTCTACTGCCGTGAATCACTGCTCCATCACCTCAATCTGCCTCGACAGATCCTGCACTGATTTGAGGAGCATATTTGCAAATCTCTTCCCGTCCTCGTCTGCCATCAGATCCCTCTGCTCTGCGTCCACCACAAGCTCCTCCTGTTCTGCGTCCACCACCGGAACACAGTCTCCCTCTCTGTAGGTGTTCTCCAACCTACGCTCACTATCTCTATATTTCCTACCTCTGTAAAAGATGTAGGGTTTCTCCCTCGGTGTCATAGACTGCTAGCTCCATAGGCTGAGCTAGATCTATGCTCTGATACCACTATAATATCCCTTTTAGGAATATTCCTCAAACGCCAGCAAAAATCCAACAAAATACGTACAAATGATATAATAACCGGGAAGCTCAAAATGATAAAAATAATAGTGGTGCAGCATATAATAATGTAAACATGAAATATAAGCAGATACTCAAGAAATGCAGCGAGAAATGCTAAGCCATTTTATTATACTGAGTAATAGAATGAGTACAGGAGGTGATCAGAAAGATGGCACCTCGACTTGCACAAGGAAAGTGAAGAAATACACTTAGAATAGCAAATGAATGGCCTCTCTCAGAACTGCGTGGAAGCTGCTGGAGAATTGTCGTGCTGCTGCTGCTTCTGGAAAGAAAATGAGGATTTGGGGCTGTTCCCCTCCTCGGAAAATGCTGAAACTTTGGAATCAGACTCTACTCAAGAAACCCAGAAAAACCCAGAAAGCTTTCCTGGAATAGTTGACCCCCGAAAATCACTCCCTTGGGGTTTTGCGCAGTTCCTCAATGCTCTACGCTGCCAAAATGATGATGAAACTACTATTGAAATGCTAATGGAAATACCTTGCCCGAGCAGGCACTTGAAGTCCCCCGAGGCTAAGGGTGAGATCTCCGAACGAAGACACTCAATGCACTAAACAGTGCTGCAGACTAGCTAAACAGCCAGCGCGCTTTGAGTCGAAGTGACTATCTCAAATGCTGATAACTAAATGATCAAAATGAGGGGGTTCCTCTCTCTTTTATAGCCTTTGCCTCTCACAATCCCAAGGCTCACCTCCTTCTGCGTGATTCTCCTCTTGCCACGTGTTTCTTCCCTCTTGTGTAGTCCCTCCATGTGTCTGCATAGGCTCCATTTCTGCGTCCCCCTTTGGCTCCCTTGGTTTCCCTTTAAGTCACAACGTTGTGCTACTAGGAAGTGACTTTTTATTCTAAAAAGTGAGTTATGTCCCCCGTCCTCACTTTTTATTTACAAATAACTCTAGAAGGCAAAAATTGAACAAAATCGAATATTCCAATTAGCCATGGCTAATTAGGAATATTATAGAAATTCATCTAACTCACTAAGGCAAAAAGCTTTTCGTTTCAATAGATTAATTCACTTTTATCTTATAAATGGAATTACTTTAATCACTAAAGTAATTGGTAAGGTTAAGGGTGCATTAGGTGACTTCCACACACCTAGATTCTTAGCCTATGAAAAAAGTACCTTCCCGAGCTACAAACATCAACAAATGAAAGAAAAACTAGTGCCTTGCTTGGGATGTTGGATGATGTATGTAATTCCAAAGGGTTTTTCTAAAGAAGAATTAGGGGCTATAGGAAGCAAAGATAGTGTTCTCTACAACAACCCTAATTTGTTTGCTAGATCTACAAGTTAATGGTGGAAGGGCTTTATAATAAATCCATTGCTTAAAGTTAAAGTGATACATAGTTTTCATCTTCAAGGAAAGAAACACAAAAGGGAGACAAGTGGTAGGAAAGCAATTGCCCTAGCCCTTTCTAGTGTAGTAATTGTGCTCTCATATGGCCCTTTATGGATTCTAGCATCCATAACTTGCAAAAAGTGCTCCTAATATTGCACCTAGAACATATTGCCACACAGGGAAATTGAACAAACACTATACCAGGCTTTAGACCAAGAAAAGACACTTTCTTCCACTAGTTGAGAGCTCCTTCACTCATAAAAAATTTCAATTACAAGTGGAAAGAGTAAACCCTTACATAGGCTTAAGCTCTATCTCCTTTCTACACTAAACAATGAATTATTTTCCTAAATCAATTAGTCTCTCCAAGGAATAATGATATAATAATCCTCTCAACAACTTAAATTTTATTAACAACAATAAGTTTGTTGAGATCCACAATTTCCTCCATGAATATACAATAAAATAGTTATCCTCGACAAGGAAAACAACATAACACTATTCTCATTCTATGTGAGAAAGATTCAACAATATTAAAATAATGAATTAAGCCCTGAGGGTTAGCTCAATTGGTCGAGGACCTGTCGCATAAGGACCTCGCTATGAGAGGTTAGGGGGTCAATTCTCCTCAACACCCTCTAGGGTTAGGCTTCGATATGAGTCGACAGGATTGATCCCTTTGAGGATCTACCTGTGAACGTGTCCGTGGACATAGTGGTCATCGATCTCCGGAGTCCATGAACCACATTAAAATAAAAATAATGAGTTAGTTTTGCACAATTTCTCAAAATAGCTAAGAGGCTAACAACATCCTCCAAGAAATCAATTAACCTTGTCGTTTGAAATGTCTACGCACTAAAATCTAGGAAGATCGATCCATGTGCATAAGGAAATTCAATCACATGATGTACTACACTCTCGACTTCCACAAACGGCTCCGTAATGCGTTCATGTGAAATAAATCTTTAAATGAGGGAGCTGAGTGTACATGTTTCATAGACGACTCAATGAGTGGCCCCATCACACATATTGTCCACGAGAATATCAACTCAAATTTTCACAAAGAATGCCCCATTCCATATCATATGCAATTGACATGGTCAAACAAGCTAAAGCACAAATTCTTGGGTAGTGAAAGCAAAGGATGATGGCTCAAGGAATTAACTTAATCCCATGCACTAGATCTTGGAACATATGCACTTGTGGACCCAATGTAAAGATCGGCACCCTTGATATTTTATTACAATATCATTTGACGGCTTCAACTTAGAACGAGAACTCCATGTTTTCCTTATCTTGAACCCGATATGCATTTCCCTCATACATCTTCAAGTCAAGGTTTGTCAATGTGACTTGTATTGACCTTACAACATCCCCACAATTCAAATACGATGTGATTTGAGGCTCCATTGGTTGTTGGTGGCTCCCTGATTCAATCTGCATGAGCTAGAAAATAAGACAATGACCCATGGATTTCATTTACATGGGTTGGAAAATTAGACAACCCAAAAAAGGTGGTTTTGTCACTTGTATTGGCCCCATATACTTTGATTTAAAAAATTATCCAACACATCGCTCAAAGATGCTACATAACTTTAATAAGTTGATTTGGCTAGAAGGGAACAACCCCTTTCTTTCCATAGTTTATACCAAGGCATATTAAACAAATTATAATGCATGAGTCTTCCAAGTCAAAGGGGTATAATGTCCCCACCAAAATACTTTAGATTAATGGCATTGGTTCCACCTTTGGGCTTGTTATTGCAAAATCTAGTACCTTAGTGCAAAGTCTCACTAAACACTCTAGATTAAAAGCGAGAATGAGATCAATGACCACTGTGACCTTAGCAACTATTCTACTCTTATTTTGTAGTTGGACAACATCCTCACAAGGTAGGCTTCCCTATCAGATCTTAGGGATTAGATAAACTAAGTACTCATAGGCTAAATACCCCCTAAGGGTTCTAATACAAGCTACACCCAAGGATAAATGTTCAGTAATTAGGTTTCCAGGTGAGATAAGATGTAATTCCAAGACCAAGCTCAAAGGACCCTATGGCTAAATCTAGAGAGATTAGTAAGTTATAGAGAGGCTCAAATAGTTTCCCAAACACATGTTATATATAAATTACAAATTGCTGTTAGAAATTAGGTTATTAATTAGCTCAATTACAACATGCAAATGTTTTTAACAACAATACAAAATGCCCCAACAATTATAATAGACAAGTAAAAAATGAGGACTATTTAATGAGTTAGTGATAGCCATGGCTAAAGAGGTGTGCATACATAGGGAGATGGTCCATGTGGCAAACAAAGAGGTGCACTAGGATAAAGGGAAAATGAGGAGAAAAGTACAATAAGCGATCACCTTTACAGGGCTAAACAATAAGTGCTCCCATAAATCATGAGTCCTGGTAGGTCCACCTCCATGATGCATGCATACCACCCTAGGACTCGAGAGTATGTGGTCAAACAGAGTCAAAGACTCCTGGAATATTCAGCCTCCGTCCACAGGCAAAGAGCTCAGTCAAAACAACAGAAAATAGCCCAAGTCAAAAAGTCAATGCAAGTCAAAACAAAGAGAAAATGCTGGTCAACGTAGAACATAAAAGACTCCTTGCTTGTTCGCACGTGTGAATTCGCTATTGCTATTTCTGACTGAATTGTGTTGATGAGATGGATGCCAAATGAGGGTCAACGATGGCCTTATTTGATGAGAGTCATGAGGTGGCTTTTCCACTTGTGGGGCTGACTTGTCCTTCACTGGGTCGACTTGGGCAATTTGATAAATATGACTTTCTTCATGATTTGCCAATGAAAATTCTGGCTGAAGCTGCTATTTTCAACATTTACGACATATTTGCTTATTAGGCAACAAATTCTTGGTTAAACATAAACTATAGGAGGACTGCTTATCAGCAGTCTTTCAATCAAGTGCCAGTTACATGCACACACAAAGTCCTTGCATAGTGGCAGGAGTTAAATTTTCACTAAGTAATAACATCAGCAACAGAGGTGGGATATGGGACCAACAACTGTCTCATGTGCATGTATTTTTTTCTCCGAAGCTTTAGTTGGATGTGTTTGAGGATTAAAGAATGGGATCTGGAAGAAAAATTTTAGCAACCATAACACTATTGTCATGTATCTGACTATAAAACTTGTTGCTACCCATTAATGTGTAGGTACATGAACGCCATGATACAAAAGAAATTGATGTTCTGACTAAAGGTAATCTTGTGACTTTTGGTCCCTTTATGTTTAATGTTATTTGCTAATAGTATTGGTCAGTATTGAACATAATTGATGGTAGATTTGGAACATAATATTAAAATGATTTTGAAATTAACACATCTTATTTTGACTGTTTTTTGGAACTAGGATTCAATTAAATATGGATAAGTTGATTCTGAAAATTTGGAGATATTGGCCATTTTTTGACTTGTGGATAAGGCCAGAGATTCATTTTGAAGTATCCACTTTTGTTTCATTGTTAAAACATGCCGTCTTCAGTTTTTACAAGACCAAAAGGAAACTATATGTACTTAAGGCCAATTCTCTATTTATGTTTATCCAACATGTGTTCTCCAGTGGTTAGTAGTTATGGTGGCTAAGCTTTGGTCAAGATATCATATCTCTTGGTGTCACATCATTGCAAGTAAATTACCAGTTAGTTATTGATGGTGTGGTAAGTTTGGTAGTGAAGATTGATTGACTTATAAATTTGAAAGAATTTGTAAGTTCTATCGTTTTAAGTGCATGTTCGGTTTGCTAGCTAATTCCCTCAGTAAGTTTGCCATAATATATAAATTTGCGATGCATTGTTTCACCTCTTCCACCATAGTTATTTTTTCTTCATTCTTTTATTGTTTTATTTTTTATTGACCTAAGTTCAAAAGCAAAGTTTGGAAAACTATTCAATTTTGAATTTATTATTATTATTATTTGTGTAGTGCACCTATTTGCTTATGACCAAAGTTTAGCAAGCTACTCTATTTCAAAATTGCTGTTTAATATTTGTGTAATGCATGTATTTACCTGTTGCCAAAGTTTGGAAACTATTTAATTTTGAAAATGGTGTTTGGTATTCGTATAATGCATTTATTTGTCATTGTAAAGATATCCATGTCCATTGAGAAATTAGATTTTGTTCTTTTCTATGTTAGTTGAAGTTTGTGAGGTTCTTTCCAATGTTGTTAAAAGCGGGACCGGGATTTAATCGGCGCGGGGAAAAAAACGAAAAAATCGGGAAAAAAGCGGAAAAAAGCGGGAAAAAAGCGTTTTGGAACAAAAATATTCATTTTTTTTCAATTTTTTCAATATCTAAACCATCTAGAACATAAAATAAATACATTGACACATAAATATGATAAAAAAACTAATATATAAGATGTTTAATATCATTTCTAGCGCTAAAATCACACATAACATTGAATCATGAACTGAATAGTAAGTCCTGACTCCTGAGTCCCAACTCAGCCTCAAAATATCAACAAAAAATATGATAATGTATCTCATCATGTCATAATGTCATATACAATAAAATGAAAGTCTAATCCTATTGATTTCCTCTGCCCCTCTTGCGAGAAAATGCCACAACTTTCCCTTTCCCTCTAGATGTAGACGCTGGTGCGTGTGCTGGTGGAGATGGCAGTGGAATCTGATGTGCTCTAGAAGCTGAAGAACTAGAAGTAGGAGCTATAGGAGGTAGACCATGTCCTCTACTGGTGGCAGGGGTAGCCCGGGCAGGTGGTGTCACCTGGAAACATTACAATCTCCCAATCCTGAAATCCTGAAAAAGTGATAAGTCTGCTGGATTTTAAATGAAATCTAAAATTCTACTTTCTCCATATGAAATCCAATGAGGCTGGAACCACTCTCAAACATCCTGAGTCATTTCATGGTAATGTTAAAAATTTAAGTAAAAGTGACATTCTCCTTAATCTACATTTTCATCTGATCTCTCCGCACGTGCCACTGTCCAAATGAGCAACTGAAAAACCAAAAAAAAAGTTTATAAAATCGTGCTGTCCCGACCCCGCACGATTTTTCAGTAAAAATCGCGATTTTTTGGAAAAAATCGCGATTTTTTGAAAAAAGCGCGATTTTTTCAGTAAAAATCGGCAAAAAAAAGTAGGCGATTTTTTCGTATAAAAATCGCGATTTGATCGGCACGCTGAAAAAATCGCGATTTTTTCATTAAATCGCGATTTAATCGCGATTTTCACAACACTGGTTCTTTCATCCATAGAAATTTAAAGTTTTTTGAAATTTTACATTGATCTGTAGTGTTGACCTCTTAAAGTATTTGTTCATGAACACATAATTTTTGTTTAGCTGTTCTATTTGCAACAATTTTAATTTTTGGAAATATTGGGATAGGCGTATGTAAGTGTTTGAACTCAATATGTCCTTACTCTAATGGCTAGAGAAATTCTCTTTTCAGAGACTAGAATACAGACATTGATGCAATCAGATTGTCACAACCTAATTAAACAAGCTAGCAATTAAATACAAGGGCAACAGTGAAATTTTTTTAAGAAATTGTGTATTTGATTCCTTAAGTCCCAAAACTCCATTCCCAATCATGCCAAAAGTGCCTTAGCATATCCAAATTCGTTTTGAAAAGATCATGTTGATTAAGATGAATATTCTCCATAATAATGGTCTGATCAGAAGAAGATAGAGTATAGTCACAGGCTATGGTGTGCTGGTTTTTCCAAGAGTGAGAATCAGCATCACACAAACGCTTCAACAACAAATATCTTTTTGCACTTGAAAACTAGGGAGATCAGCAACACAACGCCTTGCACTCTTCAACTTCAAATCAGCCTTTTAGCTAAATTCCACCTGGCTTGACTGACCGACATTTGCCACCTTACCAAACCGGCTATCTTTCTTTGTGCTAACTAGGTTCTTTAAAAAATGAAGGATCCATCTATTAGAAAACTATGAGGAGCTAAGATGATATAGAAAAGACAAAAGGACCCTCTAATTTTACCAATATGTTGGGCCAAGAGCAATCAATGCCTCAAAATAAATTGCTGAGGTGAAGACCCTTCCAACCACTGAACTGCCCACTTAGCTATTAGAATACTGCCCTAAGTTGCCACATCAATCAACCCATGACCACCCTTGTCCTAGTGCATGATACAAACATGCTTGGGCATGATATAGACACCCATGCAACTACTAGAATAAGGTTTTTGTTGATCAAAGATGCCACGATGTTAGATTTTGGTGCCTATTTGAATTTTATTGTTGTGGTTGTTGCTTTAAGGAAGAGGATGTAAATACCATTGTATATACCTTCCATTTTTTTCTTTCTCTGGATGTAAATATTTCTTTTGTAAATATAAGAGGTATTTAAAAAAAATGATTCCTTGAGTTCTCCACCATGGTCCCAAGCAACACTATAATTTGCCACAAGATCCACACGGCAACTAAAAGACAAGAATTTTGATAATTGGAACCTCCTATCAAGGATAGCAAGCATTGATAGAGTAGTTAAAGAGGAATTGAGTTGCTTGTGGTGAAATTAGGCACCTAGTTTACAACTAAAATTAGTGCTTACTGTTCCCTTGATCATTTCATCATTTAAATTATTTTTGTAAAATAAGGATGTAGTCATTTTGAGGAGGGAACAAGTTTTTTTTTTTTAAATTAATTTAAATCAAATTTTGCTAGTTTATGGTGCCAAATGGTTGTCAAGAATATAAAGACTGTTAGTTTTTGTAGCATCGGATGTTGTTCTAGTCTCGACAGTTAGAGAGGCTAAGAAACAATAAGACTCCATAACCGAGAAAAGGTTTCAGGAAAATCCACCTAAAAATGCCTTAATTAAGTTAATTAATCAATAATTAAATTTTCGCTAAGTCTAACTTAGGGAAATTGATTAATTAACAGTAATTAATTGAGGAAAGTGAGATTTCTGTAGAAACTCTCACGGATTGACTAGGAAATAATCTTAGCCAATGATTAAGATTTAATCTTGGCTGTTGGAGTCCCACGGTGAGATTGTAAGAAGAAGTCTATGGGTAGATGGAGTAACACACTAGATATCGATTTCCTTGGGCAATTCGATTTTTCTAGAGAGTAGCAGCGTTCTGCCGAAAGAGTTTGAGCCAGAGAAGGTGTCATGTCCCTTCCCAAAAACATTTGTAACAGGTTTGTCTCTACACAATTTTGCACAATTTTGCCAAGGAAAAGGACCCAAGCAGTTTCGACTTAGGGACTTGGGAGAAATACGACCAGATTAGTTTGCTAGTGGAAAGTGGGGGCCACCAATGTGGGAATGCGTACTAGGCAATTCGAATTGCTTGGAGGGAATTCGTATAGTTGTTGGAGGGGCCCGCATGAGGCAAAGGGAGGCCCACGGAGTCATAAGGAGGAAGAGCTTCTCACTTGGTCATTCATTCACTCTTGCACATCGAAATTTACTTGATTGTTTGCTCAAGCTGCTCAGCTGAGTCAACTGGCTGTTCAACCACGAATCTCTCAAGCTGGAGATTCAACCTTACCTTCGAAAGGACTATGAGTACCACCCTAGGAAGGCAGTTCCATAGCATCTTGAGGAGCACCAAGGAGTATTCACAACACATCCATTCAGCCATCACCAAGAAGTGCGTATTTCTGGGCCAGTAGGTAGAGAATATGCAGTAGAGGGAGGAGCTTCATTGGGCCAACCATTAGCCGTGGAAACCAAGGAATTCAGAGGACATCAGTGGGTCAGTACTCAGGAGAAGTTTTGGAGCAATGGAGTGCAACAAACAGGTAGTTCGAATCCTAGTCTTGGAGGACAGCGCAGAGGGCCAGTCCAAGCAAACACGTGGGTCTTGAGGGAAAGAGCTATAGCCCAGAATCTTAGTTGGAAAGCAAGGAAATTCATAGGAGAGCTCATCCCAATGATTTGGGGTAATTGGTGGGAGGTTTTCTAGCTTCATTCCAGTAGGCCGAGTTTTGCAGTTGCAGCAGAGGTTGGGCTCCTTGGGGGTCGAATTTTAGAAGTCTAAACTAGGCCAAACCCTTTTTGGGTTTTGGTGGGTTTTGGCTAAGGAGTCAGAAGTTGAAATCTTATAATTTTCTGAGCATGGGAAGCATTGATTCCAACCCTTTGATTTCAACAAAAAATGTAGTTTTTGGGCAGCGCAGATCAATTTTGGTGTAGCAGTTGAGTAGCCTTCAGATTAGCATTTGCTCATTTGGGTTTTGTCATGCTTGTCCTTAAAGACAAGCCCAGGTGCACTATTCTATTTTATCATTGTATTTTCTCCTGAAGATTTAATAAAATGGCTCAACAGTTCTCTATTTCCAGAGTTTTCATGGGTGCCTGATGTGTATTTCGTTTTTCTGATTGCTGGACTATTTTCTTGCTTTGTTTATCACTTAATTCCCTGTTTAGGAACATTACAAAAGGGAAGCAGAGATAGAGAGGGGCAGGGACATTGAGTCCGAAGGAAATTTTCTAGTTCCAGCGGATCAGAAAGACGAGGCCACAAATTTTCTCCAGGAGGCTGTGCAGAGCCTCAAGACATTTTCAGTTCTAGAGGTCAGGAAGATTTTCTGGAGGGAAGGAGAAGCATTTTCCTAGTTAGCAAGAGGCAGGATGACAAGGTTGGTAGTTGTTTCAAGCAACACATGTGGCAGACAATGCTAGGGTGATGTAGGGGTTGCGCAGACCACTTGGACGACTAGCTTTTCAAAGGTTAGGCAGTGCTGGGATTGCTCGGAGAGGTGGTAAAATCTCTTGGTAAATTTTTGCGAGTATTTCTCTTGGATAGATTCGCCAATTTGGCGATATTTATTGTACTCAGAATTTTCTCATTGTTGCTTAATAATAAAAACCCTTAGCTGATGCACCGGTTTTCTCAAGTTCGGTTTTTTCGGGGACTTTTGTCCAAACATAACGGTGTTATATTTTTGTGAGTGTGTGCCAGTGTTTTCTCAGTTTCTAGTTGTTGATTTGGGGTAGCGTCATATGTGCTCTAGCTATGAAAATTGGAGAGGCTAAAGCACATGAGATCTCCAAGACCCAGAAATGGTTTGGGTAGATTCTGTTAAACAGACATGGTGAGGGAAAACAATTAGGAAAACAATAGGAAAGATAAATCATTCAGTACGTTTTTATTAACAATTAGATATACATTTATAGTACATTTGGTGACCGTTGGGATTCACATCCCAAGGTCCCTTGGACTGCTTGTCCATTCGGCTTCCACGCTAACCCTTTAGGATTAGGTGTCCAACATTCCCCCCCTTAATCCGAAGGGTTATGTATGAGTCCAAGAAAAGAGCTGTAATACAAAATGTGCAATAATGCATGGCAGCACTAGGCTGAATGTGCTAGAGGAAGTGTCCCAAAACTGGCAAGAAGCTGTAAGTCTTCTGCTAGAAGCTGTAAGTGTTCTCAATTTTGTCTCCGGAACTCTTCCAAAACTGGCAAGAAGCTGTAAGTCTTCTACTAGAGGAAGTGTCCCACATCGCCAATTGAAGGCATGTTTAGGCATCTTTGTCTCTGGCTACAACTCTGAAACTGGTGTGGCAAGTTGTGGCTCAGGCTTGCTTGATGTGGCTTTGAAGCTTGTAGATGACCATCATTTCCCCCCTTGTCAGGTACAAGGTGAGAAGATGGAGAAAACTCAACTGCAAGACTGTTCAATATTCTGGAACAAGTTCTGACATGTG
>APFE031424619.1:2156-34416 GCA_000404065.3 Pinus taeda
AAAAAAACTATTATTTGACCATTTTTAGTTAATATTTTTGTATAAAAATTGTGACTTTGACATGTTAATTCTAGCAAAAAATTATCAAAACGTTTAGTTTTTTTGTTATATTTATGTTAAAAATGGTTATTTTTATGTCCATTGTTAAAAAATGTTGTTTTTTAGAAACAATTATTTTATGTGGATAGAAAAATTAATTAAGGATGTATAAATATGTAGATTATTTAAAATTCAAACTATCGATTTTCTAATTTAAAAACGCAAAACAATAAAAACCCCCCTAAAAAAAAAAAATTAAGATAGAGAACAAGAAAATATGAATAAGATGACGACTTCAAAAACCATCAAATTTAGAAAATAATTTTTCACATTTCACACACTAGAAAATTAAAAGTCAAAAGATAGGTCTTTTAAAAAAAAGGTGTAATGCAGAATACTCACTTTTTAAAATCAGCATGAAAATCACTACCATTCTAAAACTTGATTTCATCCTTGAACATGAAAAAAAATTAAAGTTCCAAAAACCATGTTCTAGAAAAAACATGTGTATTTTGCATCACCACTTTTGAAAATCGGGTCGTTTTTTTGCTATCTCTACGAAACGGGTAACAGTATCAATTCTCGTTTCAAAGTTTACATTGTTTTTGGTTGATTACAATTATTAATGCTCCGATTGTTTATCTGTTCGATGGTACTTGGGTAGATGGGTCAGCATGTGACCGTGTACTTCTGGCTGGTTGGAATAGGACACCTGTCCTTTTCTCTTTTTTTGTTCTCCCACTCAACGTATAACCCTAAACCCTACTTGGCTCAGTCATTTTTTTGTTTGGTGACGAGGTGGCTCTGTGCAACTACATGCTGGTTGTTTTTCTGCCAAGGGTTATGAACTCGTTGTTCTGGTTCAATGTTGGTTCTCCAGACTGTATCTTGTTCACTGGTAAGTTCTAGTTGCTCCGTTACACTCTTCGATGGGTTTTTCTGCTTGCTTGCTACTCGTTTGATAGCTCTCTGGTCATTTTCCAATGCTCTACAACTGTAGATGTTCGACACTATAATTCTGTGGTTTTGCTCTTTGCTGATAGCTGTTAAGATTCAAGCATTCCTGGCTATGATTATGGTTTGCTGGCTTTACTGTTCACCTAGTTTCATTGTTTGTTTGTGCGCTCAGGTAGCGGCCATGAGGTGACCCTGCTCTCGGCCTCGGTTCGTCAGTTATTCAGGTATGTCCTCCTTTTATGCTTCAGCGTTTTTCCGCTTCTCCTTCGGTTGCTAACAGTTGCAGCCCCTTGTGGTTAGGTTCGCTTACACTTCTGCTACCTGTTGTGGTTTCTGCTACGGCATTTTCAAATCGTTCCTTCCTAGTAAGCAAAGTTCCTTTATAGTATCCCTCTTCTCATTTCTTCTCCGGACATCGTGGCTTCAACTTGATTCTTAATCTTGTTCTGTTGGTGTTTGTAGGTGGAGGAAATTTGTTGGACAACAGTTTCAGCTCCTCTGGCACTCCACTGGACTGGGTAGGGTATTTCCATGGTCTCACTGTCCGTCGACTATTGTTTTGTTAGGTTGCCACTGTTGGTAGTTTGATTGTCTGTTTGTAGGTTATCGTTGCTATAGTTTTAAGTTGAAAGTCCAACTCTGTAATTAAATTTGAGGGTTTGTAAACCTAAGTATGTTTCCGGGGTTTGTCCCCAAGTATTCGGCCTTCACTCTGTTACTTTTTGCTTGACCTTAACTCGTTAATATATTCAAGGTTCTATAACCATCTCTTTGCTTGTCTTGTATTGAAATCTCAACGTATCTTGGTTGGTTTCTTGGTTTGTTTGTTATATGATTGTAGACTTAATAATGAATTTTCTTTTTACTCATATGAAAAGTACAATAGTCTTGCTTATGAAATGGTGAGTTTGTTACCTGGTTATGCGTATAGGCTTTGCGTTTCTAAACTCTTTACTCAATGCTTTGAAACCCTCTGTTATATGGCCTTTGCCTTCGTCCGGATCTAAGTCACTGTTCCCAATACTCTTGGGTTCTTGTCACTCGAACTTGATGTCTTTGCTCGGCCTTATGGTCTATCACAACATTCGTTCAACATGCGAACTTTTTCTCTTGCACTTTGGAATGTAATCAGTGTTTTGTTTGGAATTTCACTTAATGAATTTAGTTAGAAATAGGGAAAGAATTAGTTGCACAAGGGAATTGGATTGCTGTAGAATAACACTTATTTAATGCTTTATTGCTCTGTTGTTATGGTGGGAATCAACCCTTACAATGATTTTCCAATTTTATTTTATATGACTCATTAAACAGTTTTAGGAAACTATTATAGTTACATACAGTTATTTCAGAAACTGTCAATTGTCATGTATCTAAATTCTAAGATTAATTAAAAGGGAAAATAGAGTTTTTTTTTTTTTTTTGTAATTAAATAAAACAAAACCCCTCAATGAAAAACAACAAAACAAAACTGAAACTGATGCAATATGCAAATAAAACAAACAGTTTAGTTACGACGACCTGTCAACCATCCAACTTGTAACCCGTAAGACAAACATCTGCCTTCTCGTTTACTCGGAGTTGGATGCTCTTGCATCAGAAGGAAGTTTTAGATTTTTCAAATGTAGTAAAGTGATAAGACCTAATTGGTAACAACATGCCTTCCTTTGACACGATCTCTACCATTGGATTGAAATACAAGCATATATGTTGACAAAATGCTTGAATTTTTCTTGGAGATTTATTTTATTATGGGGCTAAGATTTATATTATGAACCTGAAGTGAATTTTTCATCCTCTAGATCATTAGGAGGGAGTATCCTATCAATTGTATATTTTTTATATTTGCAAATTTTAGTGGGAAGAGTAGAGAAAGCTATTTGTATTTATTGTTGGTTCCATTACAATATTACCTTTGAAAGTATAATAGAAATGTTTAATGACATACATAACAAAACACAATCCCCATTTGTTTGATTCCTTGGAACGCACCATCAAAATATGGTTTTCATAACCTAAAAGTCAGAGCCATCACATGTTCAACTATGGATGATCTAGATGTAGGTGTATGAAATAAAAAGGATGAAACATCTTTTAGGGCTTCACTATCTCATGAAATAAGGATTGCCCTTCAAATATAGCGGAATTGTGAGCCACATGCTCTAGATTATTAGTAAAGGAAGAGTATAGAAGGAGTTCAAATTACATTTGGAATACCAATCTTAGAAACAAAGATTTACACTTTCTTTATTCCATGTTCCTTGAATATTGATGGATTTTACATCTCATACCATACTACCAAGAAGAATTTGCATCAAATGAAGAGGTTTTGATTGTCCTTGTTATTTTCTTTATAAAAAAACAACATTACTAGACCCTCCTAGCTCTTCCTTTGGAGAACATCACATATCACAGTATTCCCATTAAGTACTAAACACATTAAGATGATGCTTTTAGGTGGCACCTTAAGCTTTCCACAAGGGTTTCCACCAACATTCAAGGTTAGGATCCTCTCCTCCATAAATGCTTGAAATCCTTTTGCTTTATAACAACTTGCCAACGTATTATAAACCCATGCAAGTTCATCTCTTTTCTTTATAATATCGTACTTGCATGTTAAAAATGCTTATTTATGGAATAA
Organism: Pinus taeda; assembly: GCA_000404065.3. Taxonomy (NCBI): domain Eukaryota; kingdom Viridiplantae; phylum Streptophyta; class Pinopsida; order Pinales; family Pinaceae; genus Pinus; species Pinus taeda. Next base: position 5,791 of record APFE031424619.1, read on the forward strand.
GAATATTTTACTTTTAATTGCATTTTCTGTGTCTACGCATGCACACACACACACACGTGTGTGTGTATTCTATGATGATGATGATTAACATCTTTTGATACTATATATGTCCCATATCTTAAGAAGGTAAGAGATTATGTAGAATGCTTTAGAATTTTATTTTTATGCTTAACAATTATTAACAGAGGTGTTCCAATATCACCATATTTTCTACGAGTTAAAAGGTCAAGAAGGTTGATAGTGTGACAAATATGTTGAAATTAAGATATAATTGGAGGTATACGCTAGAAAATCTAAGAGAAAGTTATTTTCAACTTCAACCTCCTTAGCTTCATAAAGGTGACATATTCTTTCAACCCATGGTGTTTTGGGAATTAATGAACGCCCAATTTCACTATGGAGTTCATGAGAATCTATTCTTATTTCCTTCTTTACACTAGTTAAGATAGATAAATACATTTGAATTTCCAGATTTGGATTGATCACCTCCTTATAATATCTTAGTTCTCTTTTTTCTCAAACTCTTTATGACACTACAATTTCTCCTTATGTTTTGATTTAATAATATTATTGATATAATCTTTATTTACAAAGTGATCTCTTCCTTTAGCCCCTAATGATCTATCCAATATTGGACATTCTTATGACATCCTCACTACATACGAAGGTGGGTTCAGATAGAGTTGGAAGCAAATTTCAGAAGTATCTGTCTTCCATGTTGTTTAACCTCTTATTATGCATTAGATACCAAGTCATAGCCACCCTCTCAATGGGAGAAATACTTGCTTCCAAGAGGAGGATACAATAGGGTATATTTCCTTTAATTTTGAGATTGTAGGTTATAAATTTTATTTTGTATATGTTATAAATTCGTCCATGATTCTCTAGAGATGCTACATCCCCAAACCTAACATCCATATAAAATAATAGTGACAATGAGAGTTTCAAAGAGGAGTTTTTTTTTTTTTTTTTTTGTTAACCAATATCCAAAGGTTTGTTGATTTAAAATTGTTTTCTATTCCATGATTAGCATTCCACCCTCCTTCTATACTTATCTCAATGATAAAGTTTCATATGGGCTTGTGATGGATATCAATTTTGAGATATTTGTATGAAGGGACTTCCTCAAAGTTGTTGTTGTTGTCATACACAAATATATCATATGTGATATCTTTGGATTTATATATCATGACTTTCATTTTTGTCAATATTAATAGCCATACCCATCTTGGAACAAAAATCTTGGAGTATTCTTATTTTCTTTCCAAGATCATAAAGAATCCTTGCGAAAAGAAAAATATCATTAACTTACAGAAGTAGAGTGATGACTATAGTAGCGAGAGTTATTCCAACACAACCTGCTTCTTCCAAACACTCTTCCCACTTGTACACATACACACACAACTAAAAAGGGTAGGGGACAAGGGACACTGTTTCTTCACTCTAATAGTTTAGTTAATTTATTACAACTATCCCTTAGTGGTCATAATCTTAACGATAACATTCTCATACAACCTTGTCTAAACAATCTTCAACTCAAAAGGAATATTTATTTCTTCCAACCTCTTCCAAAAATTTGTTAAGGGAACAATGTCAAAGGATTCTCTAAATTCAATCAGACAACATAGAAGATCAATTTTATTTTTATTTTGGCATTCCTCCACAAATATCATAAGAGTAATAAGTGGTCCATAGTTTAATGATATCTCCTAAATTGGCTTGGAATTTATCTCTTTTTTCATGGATTTATAGAGATATTCTAATCTTCTTTTCCAAAATGATTCTTTACAACTTGTTAAAAGAGGGTTAATCATAATGGTCCTATAATTAGAGGGAATGCTTTTATCCTTAGTTTTAAAAACAAGTGCAACTTTATTAAGCTAAAAGGCACTTTCTACAACTTTGTATGAGGAATACGTGTAATTCTTTCAATGCTTAGCATGGAGTTGACACGTGAAATTTTAAAAAATATTAATAAAAAAGTTATTTCAATGTTACCCATAAATAAAATATTTCTATGTCCACCGTAAGTAATACAATTCTCTATCAACTTCATATATTTATTCCAATTTCAATGAAATAGTTATGAGGAGGAAAGTCCACTGTCCCACAAATAAGGGCGACTCATACACCAATTAGTGTATGGCTTAGCCATGACCTTGAAATTATGTTATTTATTATTGTAGAGCTAGAGTGAGCCTAATGATTACGAACATGGGTTTCTTCCTTTTTTTCCTGTGAAAAGAAACTTGTGCTTCCATTCAATTTTAGAAAGAAAATACATTTTGTATATAGACACTAGATGTGTGCATTCACCAATGATATTCCTAGATCCCATGTGGTGTACATATAAAAAGGAATATGTTTAAAGTATGCATAGAAAGATGGCCAAAATGACATTGAAGAGAAACGTGAAACAAAAGAAGGAAAACATTAAATACTAGTACAATAGGGAAGATCAAGTAATGTAGAAATCACTTATCTCACCTTATTTCCTTTATTTTCATGGACCTGTTACCATTCTATAGAATTGGGGCCAATTGGAACCAAAGACAACTCACTCATAGATGTCTCTAGAGGATGTTGTTTATACAAATCTAAGATTTTTGATAGATGGACACATTTTGTGCCCACCAATCCATCCTTCAAGTGCGTCTCTTTTTTCTGATGATCGATAATTGGTAATAAAACTGAATATGTCCTGTTTTATTTAATAGAAGTAATGCCATGAGCTATATCTTCTCCTAATGTGTGATTTCCATGATGAGTCTGCACATCCTGTTTTGCATGGACTAGTTGGTCCTCCATGTTTTCCCCTTCCTCTTCATATGTAAGGTGCGGATCTAAATACTGTCGTCCATTTTGTTTATAGACACGCCTCTTTTTCTTTATTGGATACCTTTTTTCCTGTGGGCATGTGTTCTACAAGTGTCTAATTTGAAAGCATGTTTGACATCTAAATGTCATATTCTCGTATATAATACTCATTTCCAACTCAATTCATTTTATTTTTTAATATGGCTAGGAAGCCATTTCCTCAGACCTGTCTCTACACATATTCTAGAAAAATTAAAAGGACCTTTCTTTGTCCTTTCATAGTCCATCTTCTTGAATTTTCCAAGAGTATTCCCAATATCATCTAGGAACCTATGGTGCCATAAAGGTAGGGGAATATTTGGAAGTCTCACCCAATATCGAAATTGTAGATACCACCATGACTCTAGCATACAATTTTGCAAATCACGGTGTAATGAAAAACCCAACATTTACCCAAAACCATAGCTCTTCATTCAAGACAAGTTCCATTTCTTATTTTGTGTCAAATTGAATAATGAAAAAATATTTGGAACATAAATATAAATTTCACTTTGACATCCCAAGAATAAGAATCCATTGGTGTAATTCTTCTGGTTTATGCCAAAACCCATTAAACCTACAAATTCCAGCCTTAGATTGGAGGGCAGAAAATAACGAGTTTACCTTAGAAAGGTTGACTTCCATGGCTTGAATTTTCTCCATTTGTTCAACAATGTATGAACCATGATTGTTTTGGATCAGTTGCCTAGGAATATTTTGAGGCTATTTGATCAGGTGCTCAAAATTAGGCTAAAAAATAAAAAATGTCAGAATCTTGATAAAATTAGCTTCACATCAAAAACCTCATCATCTTGATTCCAATAGTGTGAATGAAACTTAAATCTGAGCTCATATGCATAATTTAGAGCAAGTCAAAGTTCAGGTTTGACTTGGACACATGGCAGGATTGGATGATGTGGCAAGGTCCTTTAGTGAATGAGGAGGTAACAAGTGGCAAGCCGCCATTGGCCCCCACATATCACAAATTACAATTGGAGCAAAAAAGTGGGTTCTTATTAGATATGGAGCATTTTGTGGAATGAATAGTGGGAAAACTAGGAGAAGTCATAACGTCTTCTGTTTTCCACCAAATTGGTTGTAAAAAGAGCCTAGATATTGATTTTTGAGTATCCTGGACTGATTGGAGTAGGTTTCAGAAGCATTTGAGCATTGTAAACACATATATTTACACTTTTGACCATAATAGAGAGGCCCAAGCCATTGGAAGTTGGACCAAGGAGACGTAGCCGAGGAGAGGTGAACTCCTTTATCATGTGCTTGTTGTAATGTGTTTTTGATGATGTTTTGTATATGTTTATGCTACTGTTTATTTTTTGGTTTATGTTAAATTTCTCATAAAATCAACATAAAACTCTTCATTTCACTTGCAAAAATTGATGAATCCTTAAGCACAATGAAAACACTTTGTTTATAATCTGAGGAAGATCTTAGCACTGCAAACTAATATTCTAAATCAGATCAATTTGATATCAGAGCACTAGGTTTGCTTTGTGAAAGAAGGATTTAATTGGTTGCAAGTTTATGTCATGCTTACAAGGTTAAAAATCAAAAGAGGTGAAGGAAAGCTGGTTGGAAGCCTTGAAGTTGGGTGAAGGTGAGAAGAGAAAGGTTGCCACAATCTCCAACACTAGTTCAACCTCAAGTTTCAGTTGAGACTCTAGAGATCATGTCTCATGAAGGAGAACCTACAAACATGACAGAAGATGAGAAGACCTTTAGAAAGGCTATCTTTGATATGATAGAGATGGTGAAGATCCTCTATGAAGAGAGGAATAGCAAGTTGCAAGGAGAAATTTCCAAACCTCCCAATGGAGAAGGCTCTTCAAGAGGAGGTAATGGAAAAGGAGGTAATGGGGATGGAGACAAACCTCCACCCTCTCCATCATGTTCTTCATCTTCTTCTTCACAATCATATTCACACTCTTCCACTAATACAACCCTTTCTCAAACTCATCATTATTCTTCAAAAGGGACTGGTAAATCACCTTTTTAAAAACTTGATGTTAAATTAGAGTTGCCCATGTATAATGGTGAAGTGAATGCACAGAAGCTTGATAAATGGATTCATAAGTTGGAGGTCTATTGCAGTATTAAAAACCTTCAAGGGGATGACATAAATATTCTATTAGCTTCCTTGAGAATGGAGGGTGCAACACTAGTATTGTGGGAATCAAAGACCCAAGAGGAGATTAAAAAACATGGTAAAATCTCAATTTCTTAGAATGATTTCATTGCTATAATTAAAAGACAATTCTACCCTCTAGCTTAAATGCAGAAAGCCATCAAGAATTGGCATAACTTTATACAAATTAAAGATCAAAATGTGCAAGATTACACCCAAGAATTTAGAAAAAGGTCTCTGATGTTAGGTGTAGATTTGCAATCATAGGACACATTGCTAAAGTACATAGGGGGTTTACACAATTACCTTAGGCATACTATCTTAATGTTTTATCCCAATAATCTAGATGACGTGTGTGTGCAAGCCACTCATCTTGATGCAAGAGGGAAAAAAAACCCAAGAAGAAGGTAGTAAAAAGTCATTTAAGGGTAAAGAGAAAGAAAAGGGTTTCAAGGGAAAGAAAAATGCATCCATTATAAAGGAAGGAGAGAAAACATTCTGTGAACACTGTTCTAGAGAGGGTCATGATGAAGCTCACTGTTGGAAGCTTCATCCCAAAATGAAACCAAAGAAATTCAACAACAAAAGAAAAGAAAAAACAACTGCAGTCACTCAAGATGAGGATTTGGGATCCGAATCGGGTGATGAAGCCAAAATCACAGCCATGGTTTCAAGGAAAGGAATCCATTGCCAACACTAGTTCTTCAAACTCACATAATGAAACTCCAAATGAAAAGAGGAGAATAGAACTGTTTCACATAAGGGATATATGAAAAAATATCAAGATTGATACATTGATTGATAGCAGATCTCAAGCCAATCTTATCTTAGAAAACATTGTCAAAAGTTTAAATCTGGAAATTGTTCCACATCATCAACCGTATCCACTTGGATGGGTATGTGACAATGCGTAATTGCGGGTTACGAGAAAGTGTAAACTCAAATTCACAATCCCTGCAAAATTCATAGATGAAGTGGAGATTGATGTTGTGCTGTTAGATATCCATGGCATTGTTTTGGGTAGCCCATACCTTTATGACAGAAAAGTAATTTTCCATCGACATGAAAACAAATATCACATATTCAAAAATGGAGTAGAATATATTGTGACAGCTCACGGCAAGAAAACAAATATTTCACTTGTTAATGTAGGGTAGATGAAAAGGTTGGTGAATTTGAGCAATAATTTTGTGCTTCTCATGATCAAACCCAAAAATGATATTGATTACGAAGCATTTGATGGTTGTAATTCAAAATTGAAAACTGATATGGTTGACGTTGTTAACCAATCTGATGAAATGTTTCAGGAATCAAAGGTATTACTTCCTAAGAGGGGAATCCAACCTGAGTTACAGTTGCAGAAAAAGTGTCTTTTTCCTAACATTGGCATGTACAGGATGTCAGTGATGGAAAGCGCAAAAATTAAGATGCAAATCCAGGGATTGTTGAATAAAAGGATCATTTGGCCTACTCCTTTACCGTGTGGTGCACCTCTTCTTTTGGCGCCATAGAAGAATGGTAACCATTTCCTTGAATGGGATTCAAGAAGTGGTTTTCATCAAAGTAGAGTTGTCGAAGGAGATATAGGGAAGACGATATTCAAAACCAAGCAAGGTTTGTTTGAAGGGCTTGTTATTCTTTTCGGTCTTTGCCATGCTCCTATTACTTTTACGCATATGAAAAAGGATGTGTTGAAGCCATTTCTAGACAGGATAGTCTATTTGGAAGACATTTTCATTTTTAGAAAATTTCATTATTAACATGTCATGTGTTGAAGCCATTTCTACACAGGATAGTCTATTTGGAAGACATTTTCATTTTTAGAAAATTTCATTATGAACATGTCATGTGTGAGAAAAAAATACTTGATTTCGTATGTCAAGAACATTTGTTTATGAAGATGTCAAAGTATATGTTGGATAAAACTTCGTTTATGTACTTGAGCCGTGAAAATGGTTCTTCCAAGCGTGTTCAGGTTCCCAAAGGCTTTTTGGCAGTCTGAGTGGGACGTGGAGAAGGTGAGCAGAGGTTAGACCTCTCCAGGATTGATGATGTAACAGTCTATGGTGGTATTGACTCCATTCCTACAGACACAGGTGAAATAATCATACATCCCCGCGAAGCCGCAAATTCCTTTTCTTTGCTCGCAATTTACGTAGGTAGGCTCAAGATATTCATTTGGATAAGAGTTTTTTGGGAACAACCCAATGTTAGAGGAGAAATTTTGTTAATTTTTCTTCTATTGTATTTCATTTGCATTCATTGGCAGTTGTGCCAAAGGTCTTCTAGTGGGGAGGAAAACAACGAGGGGCATTTGATGCTTTAAAACAAAAGATCAGTACAACTCTAGTACTTGCTTTTCCAGACTTGAGACAATCATTTAAGTTTCAGGTTGCTGTATGTGACTATGCCATGGGCGCAATCCTTTTGCAATGTGATAATCCCATTTCTTTTCATTCATAAATTTTCAATGACAAAGTGTTTAAATTGCAGTGACAAAGGCACTTCCATTGGATGGGTTTTCTTCTATTATTCCACTCTGTCAAAAGCTATAAGGAAGGTATAAGCGATCAATTTTTTGATGTACTTTCTAGGGCTATAGTTTGTATAACTACTTTCCTCAAGCATCATTTTGTTTTGCATGAAAGTTATGTTCAGAAAAATACATACCTTCATGATGCATATTCAAGCTTGAGTCAAAGGAATCAAGTGGAGGAATTTGTTTACCATTTGCGTCATAATGTATTGTATCATCTTGGTAAGAAGGATGTTGTTACTAATAGTAACATGGATAAGGAAAAAGAGTTCCTTGAACGAATCCAAATGGTACATCAAATAGTGTAAGAACAACTTGAAAAGGTTAAAGGCAAGTACACAGAAAGGCATGATAAGAATCGTGGAGATCACAAGTTCCAATTCAGTGATCAATGGATCGAGAATAGAAAGGTGAGGGAACTGTGCCCTCACCTGATGAATAGCTAAAAGTGATCCTTTTGGGGTCTAAAAGGCTTCCAGTGGGGAGGAGTGATTAGGTGCTCAAAATTAGGCTCAAAAATCAAAGTGTCAGAATCTTGATAAACTTAGCTTCAAATTTAAGAGCTTGTAATTTTGATTCCAACGGTGTGAAAAAAACTCAAATCCAGGCTTATATGCAGAAGTTAGAGAAAGTCAAAGTTCATGTTTGACTTCGACACATGGCAGGATTGGATGATATGGCAAGGTCCTTCAACGAATGAGGAGGCACCAAGTGGCAAGCCTCAATTGGCCCCCACATGTCGCAAATCATAATTGCAGGTGGGTCAACATTAAAAATCAGTCGGTCCTAGAACAGGCAGGGTGCGATGCGATGGATATGAATCACAAAGCGACGAAGGGGAGGTGTTACAGAATCAGCTCCCAGCGAGGTTTGGGTTGCGATGCGATATCACACACATATCACAATAGAAAAGAAGTCCCATATATATGGACCATCGATACTCAATCGAATTGCAATTGTGATATCCCTGATGCGATAAGTTATGAATTTTGGTTTAATGTCCTGTCGGGTCTGCCACATCGCAATCACATATCGCCTGTCGTGTTCAGAATACCATAAGACCACTGGGTTCTCTTTTAAAAATGATGATTGTGATTTGTGATGGATAGTCGGTGCTGACAGATTATGGCCCTCTACGCAGAATTTTTTTCGCTCGGTTAGCATATTTTTGGAGCGAAAATGTGGGTTCCTGTCGGATGTGGAGCATTTTGTGGAACAAATAGTGGGAAAACTAGGAGAAGTCATAACTTGTTTAGTTTTCCCCCAAATTGGTTGTAAAAAGAGGGTGGATAGTGATTTTTGAGTATTCTGGACTGATTGGAGTAGGTTTTAGAAGCATTTGAGCATTGTAAACACATATTTTTACACTTTTTAGCATAATAGAGAGGCCCAAGCCATTGGAAGCTGGAACAAGGAGACGTAGCCCAAGAGGGGTGAACTCCTTTTTCATGTACTTGTTGTCAGTTTTTTTTTATGATGTTCTATATATGTTTAAGCTTCTGTTTAGTTTCTGGTTTATATTAAATTTCTCATAAAATTAACATAAAACTCTTCATTTCACTTGCAAAAATTGATGAATCCTTAAGCACAATGAAAGCATTTTGTTTATAATCTGAGGAAGATCTTAGCACTGCAAACTAATATTCTAAATCAGATCAATTTGATATTAGAGCACTAGGTTTTCTTTGTGAAAGAAGGATTTAATTTTTTGCAAGTTTATGTGATGCTTACAAGGTTAAAAATCAAAAGAGGTGAACGAAAGCTGGCTGGAAGCCCTGAAGTTTGGGTGAAGGTGAGAAGAGAAAGGTTGCCACAATCTCCAACACTAGTTCAACCTCAAGTTTCAGTTGAGACTCTAGAGATCATGTCTCATGAAGGAGAACCTACAAACATGACAGAAGATGAGAAGACCTTTAGAAATGCTATCTTTGATATGACAAAGATGGTGAATATCCTCTATGAAGAGAGGAATAGTAGGCTGCAAGGAGAAAGTTCCAAACCTCCCAATGGAGAAGGATCTTCAGGAGGAGATAATGGGGATGGAGACAAAACTCCACCCACTCCACCATGTTCTTCATCATCTTCTTCACAATCATCTTTACACTCTTCCACTAATACAACCCTTACTCATACTCATCATCATTCTTCAAAAGGTACTGGTAAATCACCTTTTTTAAAACTTGATGTTAAATTCGAGTTGCCCATGTATAATGGTGAAGTCAATGCATAGAAGCTTGATAATTGGATTCATCAGTTGGAGGTCTATTACAGGATTCAAAACCTTCAAGAGGATGACATAAATATTCTGTTAGCTTCCTTGAGAATGGAGGGTGCAACACTAGTATGGTGGGAATCAAAGACCCAAGAGGAGATTAAAAAAGACGGTAAGATCTCAATTTCTTGGAATGATTTCATTGCTACAATTAAAATATAATTCTACCCTCTAGCTTAAACGCATAAAGCCATCAAGAATTGGCATAACTATATAAAACGTAAAGATCAAAATGTGCAAGATTGCATCCAAGAATTTAGAAAAAGGTCTCTGATGTTAGGTGTAGATTTTCAATCATAGGACACATTGCTGAAGTACATAGGGGGTTTACACAATTACCTTAGGCATACTATCTTAATGTTTAATCTTAGTAATCTAGATGATGTGTGTGTGCAAGCCACTCATCTTGAGGCAAGATGGAAAAACACCGAAGAAGAGGGTAGTAAAAAGTCGTTTAAGGGTAAAGAGAGAGAAAAGGGTTTCAAGGGAAAGAAAAATGCATCCATTAAAAAGGAAGGATAGAAAAAAATCTGTAAACACTATTCCAGAGAGGTTCATCATGAAGCTCACTGTTGGAAGCTTCATCCCGAAATGAAATCAAAGAAATTCAACAACAAAAGAAAAAAAAAAAAATTGTGGTCACTCAAGACAAGGATTTGGGATCTGAATCGGGTGATGAAATGAAAATCACAACCATGGTTTCAAGGAAAGGGATCCATTTCCAAAACTAGTTCTTCAAACTCACATAATGAAACTCCAAATGAAAAGAGGAGAATAGAACTATTTCACATAAGGGTGATATCAAAACATAACAAGATTGATATGTTGATTGGTAGCGGATCTCAAGCCAATGTTATCTCAGAAAACATTATCAAAAGTTTAAATATAGAAAGTATCCCACATCATCAACCATATCCACTTGGATAGGTATGCAATAATGAGAAATTTTAGGTTACGAGAAAGTGTAAATTGAAATTCACAATCCCTGCAAAATTCATAGATGAAGTGGAGATTGGCGTTGGGCTGTTAGATATCTGTGGCATCGTTTTGGGTAGCCCATACCTTTATGACAAAAAATTTATTTTCCATTGACATGAAAACAAATATCACATATTCAAAAATGGAGTAGAATATACTGTGACAGCTCACAGCAAGAAAACAAATATTTCGCTTGTTAATGTAGGGCAGATGAAAAGACTGGTGAATTCGAGCAATAATTTTGTGCTTCTCATGATCAACCCATGAATGATATTGATTATGGAGTGTTTTATGGTTGTAATTCGAATTTGGACACTAATTTGGTTGATGTTGTTAACCAATTTGATTAAATATTTCAGGAGTCAAAGGGGAATCCAACCCGAGTTACAGTTGCAACAAAAGTGTCTTTTTCCTAAAATTGGCATGTACATGATGTTAGTGATGGAAAGTGTAGAAATTAAGACGCAAATCCAAGGATTGTTGAATAAAAGGATCATTCGACCTACTCCTTTACTGTGTGGTGCACCTCTTGTTTTGGTGCCCTAGAAGAATGGTAAGAATTTCCTTGAGTGGGATTCAAGAAGTGGTTTTCAACAAAGTAGAGTTGTTGAAGGAGATATAGGGAAGACGACATTCAGAACCAGGCAAGGTTTGTTTGAATGGATTGTTATGGTTTTCAGTCTTTGCCATGCTCCTACTACTTTTACGCATATGAAAAAAGATGTGTTGAAGCCATTTCTACACAGGTTAGTCTATTTGGATGACATGTTCATTTTTAGAAAATTTCATTACGAACATGTCATGTGTGAGAAAAAAATACTTTATGTCGTATGTCAAGAACATTTGTTTATGAAGATGTCAAAGTATATGTTGGATAAAACTTCTTTGATGTACTTGAGCTGTGAAAATGGTTCTTCCAAGCATGTTCAGGCTCCCAATGGATTTTTGGTAGTCTGAGTGGGATGTGGAGAAGGTAAGCTAAAGTTAGACCTCTCCAAGATTGATGACGTAACAGTCTGTGGTGGTATTGACTCCATTCCTACAAAGACGGGTGAAATAATCATACATCCCCGCGAAGCCACAAATTCCTTTTATCTGCTGGCAATTTACGTAGGCATGCACAAGATATTCATTTGGATAAGAGGTTTTTTTGGGAACAACCCAATGTTGGACGAGAAATTTTTTTAATTTTTCTTCTATTGTAGTTCATTTGCTTTCATTGGTAGTTATGCCAAAGGTCTTCTAGTGCGGAGGAAAACAATGAGAGGCATTTGTTTCTTTAAAACAAAATATTAGTACAACTCCAATACTTACTTTTCCAGACTTGAGACATTCATTTAAGTTTCAGGTTGCCATATGTGACTATGCCATGGGCGCAGTCCTTTTGCAATGTGATAAGCCCATTTCTTTTCATTCAATAATTTTCAACGACAAAGTGTTTAAGTTGCAGCGACAAAGGCACTTCCATTGGATGGGTTTTCTTATACTATTCCACTTGGTCAAAAGGTATAAGGAAGGTATAAGCAACAAGTTTGTTGATGTACTTTCTAGGCCTATATTTTGTATAACTACTTTCCTCAAGCATCATTTTGTTTTACATGAAAGTTATGTTTAGAAAAATACATACCTTCAAGATGTATATTCAAGCTTGAGTCAAAGGAACCAAGTGGAGGAATTTGTTTACCATTTGCATCATAATGTATTGTATCATCTTGGTAAGAAGGATGTTGTTACTAATAGTAACATGGACAAGGCCAAAGAGTTCATTGAATGACTTGAAATGGTACATCAAACAGTGCAAGAACAACTTGAAAAGTTTATAGGAAAGTACATAGAAAGGCATGACAAGAATCATGGAGATCACAAGCTCCAATTCAGTGATTAATGGATTGAGATTAGAAAGGTGAGGGAACTATACCCTCACCTGCTGAACAATTAAAAGTGACCCTTTTGGGGACCAAAAGGCTTCCAGTGGGGAGGAGTGATCAGATGCTCAAAATTAGGCTCAAAAATCAAAGTGTCAGATCTTGATAAAATTAGCTTCATATTTAAGAGCTCATAATTCTGATTCCAATGGTGTGAAGGACACTCAAATCCGAGCTCATATGCAGAATTTAGAGAAAGTCAAAGTTCAGGTTTGACTTCGACACATGGTAGGATTGGATGATGTGGCAAGGTCCTTCAGCAAATGAGGAGGCACCAAGTGGAAAGCCTCCATTGGCCCCCCACATGTCGCAAATCACAATCGCATGCGGGTCAACATTAAAAATCGGCCCCAAAACAGGCAGGGTGCGATCCGATGGATAGCAATTGAAGATCGACGAAGGGGAGGTGTTACAAAATCGGCCCCCAACAAGGTTTGGGTTGCAATGTGATATCAAAATCACATATCACAACAGAACAGAAGTCCCATATATATGGACCACCGATACTCAGTCAAATTGTGATTGTGATATCCCTGATGCGATAAGTTATGAATTCCAGTTTAATGTCCTGTCGGGTCCGCCACATCACAATCACATATCGCCCGTCGTGTTCAGAAGACCATAAGACCATCGGGTTTTTTTTAAAAACGCCGATTGTGATTTGCGATGGACAGTCGGTACCGACAGATTATGGCCCGCTGCACAGAAATTTTTTCGCTCAGTTAGCATATTTTTGGAGTTAAAATGTGGGTTCCTATCGTATGTGGAGCATTTTGTGGAATGAATAGTAGGAAAACTAGGAGAAGTCATAACTTCTCCAGTTTTCCACCAAATTGGTTGCAAAAAGAGGCTAGATAGTGATTTTTGAGTATTATGGACTGATTGGAGCAGGTTTTAGAAGCATTTGAGCATTGTAAACACATATTTTTACACTTTTGATCATAATAGAGAGGCCCAAGCCATTGGAAGTTGGTGATGGGCCTCTAAATTAGACATAAATTAAAGCCCATGCCTCTAATTTAAAACATAAATTAAGGCCTATGACCATCCTTCAGCACATTAAGCCTCTCTTTTTGCATTAGATAATTTATTTTTAACTTTAGTATATTCATTATGAAGGTTTATGAATAATTGAATATTTGTGCCTAACATTATTTATTTTTTGTGGAATATTATGAGAATATCAAGTAGATTATGAAGAGTTGGAGGAGGAAATAATTTAGGGACTTATTCTCTACTACTGGAGGATCAATAATAAAGAATAAGTCAACAAAATATTATGGAATTATGGCACAAATTGTGGAACTCCAATGATTGAGAAAATCTAGGAATGTGTTCCACTAATCAATGGAGCAGATCCACCAATCAAAAGAATAGATCCACCAATCAAAGGAGCAGATCCACTAATCAAGGGATTTAGGTGGGGAAAGCTTCCTCCATCCATGGGGAATTATTCTTAATCATTTTGTATAAGTACCAAGTCGAATTTGCCTCTAGGGAATGATTGAGAAAATCTAGGAATGTGTTCCCTACCATTTAATGCAAATTCCTAGTATTGGGGACTAGATCCACTAATCAAGGGATTTGGTGGGGAAAGATTCTTCCATTCATGGGGAATGATTCCTAATAATTTTTTATAAGTACCAAGTCAAATTTTCCTCTAGGGAGATTTTTCATTAGTGTTATTGTAGAGAGAGCTTGTATTCTTGCAGCTCCATTGTATTTTCTTGCAGGGATTTAATTCTATTGATGAAAATAATGAAGCTTGGTGTCATGTTCAGCTTCTAAATCTTGTTATCCTCCATAGGTCTCTGATTTTCCTTGGGCTTGGCCATCCCAGGAACCTCAAAGCCTTTTGTATCATTTTATTTCCCTGTTTTCATTGTTTATTCACATGCATCTCTTGTTTTTATTTCTTTCTATTTCTGCATTTAGAATTAATGATTTCTTGTTGTAGGATTGAGTTAAATGGTTGATGTAAGTTCTTTTGTAGGATTACAAGCATTATTTCATCCTTGGAAAGGATTTAGAAGTTCATAGGAATCATTGAGTTGCTTGAATTAGTCTTCTTATTTCCAAATCTAGATTGTTGGACCTCCTTTTTAGTAAAGAACATTAAATTTCTGCTATTTTTAGAGCATTCTACCGAGCTTCAATCAAATTGATTCCATTTGCATTAGATCAAAAAAACATTCTAGTTCATAACAAAAACTACCCCATTGCATTTGCACTTGATTTGGTTAGGTACTTTTTAGATTTACTAGTTCACTAGTTCTCAAATTTCTAGATTTTCACTAGTAATGTTTTTTATTTTTTTGCATGGGTTAACATAGGTATTTTTGAGTGATTCCACTTGGAATATGGACCTAAGACATCCTAGTTAATAAAAAAATTTGTCCCATCCAATTTGGATTTGAATTTTTTGGTCATTAAACCCTTACCAATTTTATCATTTCACAAGGAAACTTCTCCAAGCTTTTTGAGCAAATCCATCCATCTCTCAACTTTGGTTTTGAGTTCTGAGTGATCCTAGGAATTTTCTCACTCCATTACACCCATCTACCACCTTCCCTAAGCCTTACATAACTTCCAACACCTCACATTTTCCTCTTGGTTATATCTTGTAGGTTCACTGTAATTCCTATAGGATCATCCTATAGATTTTTAGTACATCTTGTAGGTTTTCTTGAAATGGCCTGTTTTAAGGCCGGATTGATGGAAAACTTCTAGGAAGTCACCAAGATCCTCCCAAGGGTCTCCCACACCATCCAACCATCTCCTAACCCTTCCATCCAACCTCCAACATCCTTAATTCACTTGCCACATCACTAAAAGAAATTAGTTTTCATACTTGATTTTGCATGAAAAGACAAAAAGACAAAAACCTATTTATTTCAATCCCTTTACTTGCACATTAGTGATGTTTGATGCTTCTTACTTCCATGCTTAGATAATAGCATTTGGTTCATGATAATTTAGCATTATTGCAAAGCATAGTTTCTTGGCAGTTAATTAGGAGATGGTGTGATTTAGCATTAAATTTTCGTCTCTTTCCTTGTACTTTCTTTCTTACAATAGGTTAAGGTTCCATTTCGAACATTTCATTTTCTACAATTAGTTTAGTATTTGACTTCAGTATATGCATTCCATTACATCATGACAGTGAAGGAAGGACACATTGTATGCCACACATATAGTGCCGATACCTCTTAAGTTTGTATGAACTCCGAGTTGATAATTAAAGTCAGTAGCCTTGGGAGTTGCAACATTCTTGTTGCAATACCGAAGCTCATAATTTTTTGGCATCGCTTCTAGGGAGGTGTCAAAGTATGCATTGTTTTCTTCTCTAGTTGATTCATTTCTTTTTAATTTTTGCAAAAACAAAAAAATAATTGCATTAGGCATATTCCATTTCAAAAATAGAAAAGTCCATTGCATTAGTGTTTTCATTCAATCATAACAACAACAAAAAATCTCCAACACCAACCCACCCCCTCATTTGATCACATGGTGCAGTAAGAGCCATATCACCACTCACTTTTGCAGGTAGAAGAAGAAGATGGCAAATAATGTAGAAGAAATGGATGGAAATGATGACAATGAGGAAGATCTTCTCGGATTTCCCATTCAAGATATTCATGGTAGTGTGCACATGAAGAACATCCCTCCATATTTTCTTCCAAAATTTCATGGTCTAAGGTCAAAGGATCTGAAAACCTTTCTCTTTGAATTTGAAATTATTTGTAGATCTTATGGTTACTTATTAAAAACTCAAAAACTAAGATTGTTTCCAGCAACATTGAAGGATAGAGATATTAGAAGGTTCATGAGTTTAGGGAATAATTCAATAAGATCATGGAATGATATGCAAAAGATATTTTTAGAAAAATATAAAGATCATGATCTTAAAGAATAAATCTTTAGAGTGAATCAAAGAGAATATGAGAGTCTAGAGGTTCTAATAGAGAGGTTCATGTATAATCTTAAGAGGGAAAAACTACATCATTTAGGATCCGACACACTAAAAAACCTCTTACTTAGAACAATTAGGGATGAGTGGATTGATCTCCTTAATCTCATAAGTAGAGGTGATATATATCAATTATCATTTGAGGAAATTTGTGAAACATGCAAACACATATCAAGAGGAAAAGCAAGAGTAGGTAAATCAACATCAAGATCGCTAAGTCAAGCTAAACTTGGAAATTTGTTTGATGACTTTAAAACATAAATTATTAGCCATTTAACCAAACAAGTAGAAATGTTAAGAATACAAAATGAGCAAAAAGAAGATGTTTGTGTTGTCCATGCAGAATAACATGATGTTAACTGTTGCTCCTCATTACCAAGGTTGAAGGAAGTTCAACAAGAGGATAATGGAGCAAGTCAATTGCCAATGTAGCAATGTTATGTAGCTCCAAGAGGAATATGGCAACCTATCCAGCCTGATATGATGCAAGAGCATAATTCACAATTTCAAGCTTATGCACATCCACCTCAAAGTAATTGGAACAAACCCCTTTCTTAGCAACATTAGCCATCTCAACCCTAAAACCAATCTTGGCAACAAGGTTGGCAAAGAACTGATGGGATCCATCCACAATATCCTCAATGTCCTCCATAAAAAACTCCATGTTATCCTTACCATTCACCTCCACCACAACCACAATCCCATCCACATCCATCTCAAATATACACTCCCACTCAACTACCCATACCACCATTTCCAAACCCACACATTGAAGTAGCTCAGCCCACTTATAATGCTAAGGTAAAACACTTCCAAACAACTCCTCTTGAGCTCAATGGTATTCATCATAGTTCAGGAAGACTACTGCAAAAAAGAGATCATATTGATATCATTGAAGGACCATATCCAGAAGAAGAAAACCCAAAATAGAAGATCAAAGAACCATGGGCTGCATTTGACGAAGAGAAGACAGCAAAATCAGAGAGTGAGAAAGCTCCTTCATGTTTACCATCAAATCCTCCATGTATTCAAGAGATCAATCAACAAAAAGAGGAAGACTTTAAGGTCATGGTAGAAGAAGAAATACAAGATTATCTAAATCAACAAGTGGACCAGAGGCATCACAACTATATTGAAATATGGTTCCAGACAGTCACTAAGTTGTAACATCACTCTCTTCCTCAACTATGCTTGGTCCTTTTAAAGTCAAACCATTTGGTCTCTGAAATCTAGTTACATGTCAAAGCATACATTTCAATCCTACACATCATTTTGTCTATCATCTTGATGTGCACATGGCTCCATTGGAAGTATTCTTATAGTTGAAAGTGATTTTGTTTTTCAAGTAGGGTAGGGTAGAAAAAAAAAAAAATTCTAAGGTGAAAACCTCCTTGGAGGTGCCTCATATTGGCTCTATGATTGAAAACCTCCATGATGCTATCAATGGGTTGGAAAAAACAAAAAAAAAAAAAGAGAAAAAAAGAATATCCTAGGTGAAAATCTTCTTTTAGGCGCCTAGGCAAACCTACTAGTTGAAAACCTCATTGAGGTGGCTAGTAGGACTAGAAAAGAAAAAGAAAAAAGAAAATAAAATAATCCTTGCTCCATGCATGCATGTATTCTCCAACATCTGCAAGCAACAAGAACAAGTTGGTACCAAAAAGAAAATTGGTCAAGCCTAATCAAAAGAAGGCAAATTTTGACTTTCTCCTACTTTGCTCAAATGCTCCAACAAAGCCAAGGCCATGCCAATTCATCACCCTCATCTATTTTCACCATCCACCCATCATTCTCAAGCTTCTACAACTCATTCTCCTTGTTGTCCAAAAAAATTACAGGATGCTTTGTTTTACTACAGGATACAAAAATACATAGAGAATAAATTTGTTTTTTCCATAACATGAAAACCATGCATCCATTTTCCAATTCGTTTCAAGGGGAGATGCATATCGATGATGGTAACATGCTCAAGCAATTTCAACAAACTCCAGTGCACGGTTTCCTAGAAATTGGCCTCCATCACCTTCAACCATTTATGCATTTTCTCAATATCCATGCATCCATTTAAAAATAATTTTCATGGGGAGATGGATATGGATGGTGGTAATGTACCCAAGCAATTTCAAAAAATTACAGTGCACGGTTTCCAAGAAATTGGCCTCCTTCACCTTCATCCATTTTTAGTTTTTCTCAAGATCTGTGCATCCATTGACCAAAATTTTTCTATGGGGAGGTGCATAATGATGATGGAAACATGATAAAAAAATTTCAGCTCAATCCAATCTACCGTTTGGGATATATGGACGAAACAAGTTGTTGTCTTGTAAACTTACAGGATACAAAACAACACCTACAGGATTGGCAGTGAGCAGTTTTAAAGGAGATCCAAAGGTCAAAGAAGCTCCTCCAGAGCTTAGCAGCAGCATCAAGGTCATCAACATCACCATCCAACACCTGCACATTAACATCAACTCAGCAGCAACATGCATGTCTATCCAACAACCATCAGGTAGGTACAGGTATGAAATATTCTTGACCTCTTCTCTTGAACATATTATAGTTAGAAATTTATTGTCAATGCATGGAAGATGAGGTTTTATAAGCTAAGGATGGGTCAATAGTCTCAACCACCTTCAACTAGTTAATTGCAGCTCACTCCTTCACTCACCCAATGTTGAAAAATCAAATTATGAAGGGTGATGATTTCAAAGAATGAGGACAATAGTTAAAAGAAGAATTTTTTGCAAAGGCCAAGGTCACCACAACACTCCAAGCCCTCCATCCACTTCATACTAAATATTTATTCATCATTCATTCATCCCATTTCATTCTTGAAAAAAAAACAAATAAGAGCATCATCTTCATTTTAACAAACCTACACTACTCCTTTTGAGCCCTAGCATCATCATCCAATCCCTTTTCATCATTTCTCATCACTCCCATACAATTACAAGACTCTGAAGGAAGAAGGAATGGCTACTACAGGAAGGCAAAACGCTACTACAAGAAGGAAGAAAAAAAAGTGTGCTAAAACCCAAAATGACAGTTCTTAATAGAGTCCTAATCAAAACAGAGAACTTCAAGGCATTAGGCAGTCACCTAGGCCACAAAAGTGAAGAAGAAGGCAACACAAAGAAATAAGGCATTCACCATCAAAATAGAACTCAAATTGCAACGATGAAAAGAGGTGTTCCAAGAGGTCTCCAATCTCTTTCTAAGCTTTTGTCCAA
Organism: Pinus taeda; assembly: GCA_000404065.3. Classification (NCBI taxonomy): domain Eukaryota; kingdom Viridiplantae; phylum Streptophyta; class Pinopsida; order Pinales; family Pinaceae; genus Pinus; species Pinus taeda. The sequence continues at coordinate 25,701 of APFE031424619.1, forward strand.
GGCCTAAAAATGGGAGAAATGCATGGGAGTCAAGTTGAGGGTATTCCCTAACCTCAGTGTATCATTTATGCTCAAAATTGGTTTCTTGTAGTTTTAACAGGGTTTCCTATAGGTTTCCTGTAGTTTTTGCAGGAATTACTACAAGATGTCCTAGTTCTCATCCAAATGCATTTCAAAGGTGTTAGAGGTGTCCAAATGGAGGAACAAGGTAGCAAAATGTTGATAAGGATATGGAATACCTTGATAAAAAAAAAAAAAAACAAGAACTCAACTTGAATGAGGGCAATAAAGCAAGCTAATGGTCTCAAGAAACAATGATTTTTCTTTGAACAAATATGTTTTTGGGCTTGTCCTTGCAGAGCTTCAGCCAAGTTTCTTAATGCACAAGAGAGAGGCCACCAGGGCCATGGATGACGCATAATGAGGTCACTAATTTGCTCAAAGGATGAGCAACACTTTCAGCAGGGGAGTATGATGGGCCTCTAAATTAGACATAAATGAAGGCCCATGCCTCTAATTTAAAACAGAAATAAATTAAGGCCTATGACCATCCTTCAGCACATTAAACCTATATTTTTGCATTAGATAATTTATTTTTAACTTTAATATATTCATTATGAAGGTCTATGAATAATTGAATATTTGTGCCTAATATTATTTATTTTTTGTGGAATATTATGAGAATATTGGGCAGATTATGAAGAGTTGGAGGAGGAGATAATTTAGGGACTTGTCCCTACTACTGGAGGATCAATAATAAATAATAAGTCAACAAGATATCATGGAATTATGGCACAAATTGTGGAACTCCAATGATTGAGAAAATCCAGGAATGTGTGTTCCACTAATCAAGGGAGCGGATCCACCAATCAAGGGAGCAGATCCACTAATCAAGGGATTTCAGTGGGGAAAGCTTCCTCCATCCATGGGAAATGATTCTTAATAATTTTATATACGTACCAAGTTGAATTTGCCTCGAGGGAATGATTGAGAAAATCTAGGAATGTGTTCCCTACCATTTAATGCAAATTAGTATTACTAGATCCACTAATCAAGGGATTTTGGTGGGGAAAGCTTCCTCCATTCATGGGGAATGATTCCTAATCATTTTGTATAAGTACCAAGTCAAATTCTCCTCTAGGAAGATTTTTCATTAATGTTATTGTGGAGAGAGCTTGTTTTCTTGCAGCTCCATTGTATTTTATTGCAGGGATGTAATTCAATTGATGAAAATAATGAAGATTGGTGTCATGTTCAGCTTCTAAATATTTTTCTCCTCCATAGGTATCTGAGATTCCTTGGGCTTGGCCATCCCAGGAACCTCAGAGCCCCTTTGTATCATTTTCTTTCCCTGTTTTCATTGCTTATTCACATGCATCTCTTGTTTTTATTTCTTTCTATTTCTGCATTTAGAATTAATGATTTCTTGTTGTAGGATTGATTTAAATGGTTGATGTAAGTTCTTTTTCAGGATCAAAAGCATTATTTCATTCTTGGAAAAGCTTTATAAGTTCATAGGAATCATTGAGTTGTTTGGATTAGTCTTCTTATTCCCAAATCTAGATTACTGGACCTCCTTTTTAGCAAAGAATAATAAATCTCTGCTATTTTTTAGAGCATTCTAATGAGCTTCAATCAAATTGATTCCACTTTCATTAGATCAAAAAAACATTCTAGTTCATAACAAAAAATACCCTATTTCATTTGCACTTTATTTGGTTAGGCATTTTGTAGATTTACTGGCTCACTAGTTCTCGAATTTCTAGATTTTCGACTAGTAATGTTTTTTTTTTGCATGGGTTAACAGAGGTATTTTTGAGTGATTCCACTTGGAATAGGGACCTAAGAAATCATAGTTAATAACAAAATTTGTCCCATCCAATTTGGATTTGATTTTCTTGGTCATTAAACCCTCACCAATTTCATCATTTCACAAGGAAACTTCTCCAAGCTTTTTGAGCAAATCCATCCATCTCCCAACTTTGGTTTTGAGTTCTGAGTGATCCTATGAATTTTCTCACTCCATTCCACCCATATACCACCTTCCATAAGCTTTAAATCACCTCCAAAACCTCACATTTTGCTCTTGTCTGTTTCCTGTAGGTTCACTGTAATTCCTACAAGATGATTCATCTGTAGGTTTCTAGTACATCTTGTAGGTTTTACTGAAATGGCTTGTTTTGAGGCCGAATTGATGGAAAACATCTGGGAAGTCACCAAGAGACTCCCAAGGGTCTCACACACCATCCAACCATCTCCTAACCCTTCCATCCAACCTCCAACATCCTTAATTCACTTGCCACATCACCAAAAGAAATTAGTTTGCATACTTGATTTTGCATGAAAAGACAAAAAGACAAAAACATATTTGTTTTAGTCCCTTCACTTTCACATTAGTGATGTTTTATGCTTCTTACTTCCAATTTTATATAGTAGCATTTGGTTCATTATAATTTAGAATTATTTCAAAGCATAGTTTCTTGGTAGTTAATTAGGAAATGGTGTGATTTAGCATTGAATTTTTGTCTCTTTCATTGTACTTTCTTTCTTGCAATAAGTTAAGGTTCCTGGTGATGCCATAGTATTCGCTATATGTGCAGTCTTGGAGAATTTATGAGACATTAAATCTCTATAGGAATGGACCACTTACACTCAAACTTTTTTTAGGAGAAAAACAAAGTTTAAGGCTTTTATCCAAAACGGGGAGGATTTCTTGTGCACACTGCTTAAAAATATCTGAAAAGTAAGCAAATCCCCCTTGCTTATGGTTCATAATTCGCCGGGTAGTTAGTGCGTGCGGTCCCATTTTGTGGTGATAAAACCCTCCTAGAAACATATCCTCCAACCAACACCAAACCCCACGTACTCAAGATGGTGCTTGTAGGAAACACCATATCAAGTAGGAAACAACATAAATGTTTCAATGTTAATGGGATCATTCTCCAAATTCAATGCAAAAAGGTCCAAGAAAGAGTTGTGTGTACTGGTTGAGATCCCACAGTGAGATAGTGACGCTTGAAAATGGGTGCAACATCGACCCATTCTTGTAAGACAACAAAAGTTACTGTGCTAAGGATTGCCAGCCAAGTCCAACATTGAAGGACTTGAGAGAGTCAGACAATCTGCTGCATGCTAGACCATGCAAGGCCCTTTGAGCATTTCCAAGATATAACTAGGTCAATAGCCACCCCTCCATGATGAAACGTCATCCCACAAGCCTGACCATAAGCCCCCAACGGTGAATGAGTAAAATGTGAAACATGACACCTTAATCTCCTACACAAACTCCATCTTCTGTGTTGTTAAGTTCTATATGAAAAAAAATTCATGTGTTTCTTCATAAGATGCCACACATTACTATCATGTGATTAATTTAATGCTTATATTAATAACAAAAAAGTCACATATCAAAGGCTAAGATTTATCTCCAAAGTAGTTATGTCTTTTCTAGCCTTTTAATTAATTTGATTAATTAAAAAAATGTCATATAAATGAGTGTCATATAAAAAAGTTATGGTATTTTGGGCATGTGGTATTGATAAGCCATGATATATTCCCACAGTGTTGTAACAAATCCTATTTTCAAGTTAAGAATCTCAATGGTTAAGAATCTTGTTACATGTTTTTAAATGTATATATGTTTAATTCATATATTAATTCTTTTTATAATTAATAATATTAATTTGAAATAAAATTCCAATGGGGTGTAAATCTATTAAGGCATTTTGTGGTATAACGGTCATAGGTTAATAACTATGTGGGAAAGAATCCAACCATGCTAAGGGCTAGTGTGGCTTAGGCTTAGTATGATTCCCGGATGATTTTGACAGCTTAGATGTTTGTGGGTCACGACTACTCAAGAAATAGGTTATTCGTGCTGGTCACCTCAGGACTTACATAAAATAGCAAACAAAAAATTAAATTAAAATAATTTATTTAATTCTTATGACTTTGTAATATCATAGCATTAACTTTCTCCTAGTTTTCTTGGGCCTAACAACCTTCTTATTATCAGCCTTACATCTTATGAGTTCACACCCTCATGCTTATAAGGGTCTCCATCTAGTCATGTAGTGTCTCCGTTGGACTCCTCTCATCAATCTCTCCTTCTTTGCTATAAGAAGTTTTGTCCATGTTGTATTGAACTAACCTCTTGCACATTCCTTTTACCTTTCCCTGGAAAATGTATTGTCTTATTTGTTGGAATGACACACATGATTGTCATGTTAAAATAATCATAAATAAAAATAAACATACTAAGTTAACTTGGGTACAGTAGCACTAGCTTAGGTTAGTATGGGACTGTTATTTAATAAATTCAAACATAAGTTAAATAAATTGACAATATTTAAAAATAAATAGGTTAAAAAAATAAATATTCAAATTTAACTCTCTCTACTCCAAACATTTTCAATCCAAATATTGAACCTTTGCACTAATACCACTTTGTAACACAACCAACCCCATAATGCCATATTAGGGTTGAGGAGTGTAATTAGACCCAACTTTAAAGGTACATTATGAAGACAAGGTTCTTCAAAAACCCTCTTTCTTCCATCACCTCGAATAATCTTTATGATACTACAACCATTTTCATCTCATCAAGAACTTTCCTAAGAGATAAACTTCACCTCAATCATAGCTCCAAGAAGAAAATTATGTACCTTTGAAATTTCATCCTTTAAAGGTGCCACATCATCATTTTTATAACCACGTGGTTGTCACATGGTATATCTTAGCTACATGTCTTCCTTGCATGGGATGGGTCCACATCGATTTTCATGCTCGCTACATTGAATCCTCACCATATCGAAAATTCCATAATCTGCCCAAATCGGTTCTTCTGAGGCTTCAATATTCGATATTGATGGTATGGCTCATCACTGGTATAACTGGTAGGGGAAAAAATATAGATACATAGGTAGGGAATTGACCATCAAAACCATGAGATGTTGATATGTTGCTTACCCTCAAATTTGTCTAGATGTTGATATTAGCATCAACTCTCAGAAGTCACCCACTTCTATATCTTTGGATTGTGAGCATGGGCTCAAATTAAATTAGATAAGTGAAAGGATTTAAAGCCAAAAAGAAAGGATTGCATGTTCATTGGATATTCAGGTGGATTCAAAGGGAACAAGTTGCTAAATATTTCCACATAACAAATATTTATTGAGAGGAGTGTAAAGTTTGAAGAGGATCCTATACGTGAAACTCCAAAGGAATTTGCTGAACAAGATCCACCACTTCTAGATGTCAGTGTTCAAGATGATGATTCTTCATGCACTTTAGATCATAATTCCAAACCTAATGAATAGGTCATAGAAGATTCATATTCCCCACCACCTTTGGCATATAAGTGGCGCCTCATGGGTGATCTCTTAGATGATCCTGCCATGAGATCTCATGTGGAAGAAGCTCCAAATGCACTTATAGCTATGGAACCATGCATACCCATGCACTGCTACATGAAATTAGATTCTAATTCTCAATCTTATGAAGTGGTTTAAGGAAATCCAAACTGGAAATCGACTGTTAGGGTCCAACCCTAACCCCTTTATTTATGTAATAAGTGCAATGGGTCGAGTAATAGTCATAGTTAGTTAGAGAGTAAATAAAGCTCACATTAATAATTGTAAGTGGTTGACCCTCATTAGAGAAAAGGGACCACAGCTAGTTGTAAACGAGGCATAGTTAATAAATAAAGTGGTTAACCCGTGTTATGCAAGGGACCACTAGTAGTTAGGGTTTTGGATGTCATTTAGCTATAAATAGTCTTAGTTAGTAAAGGAAAGATCATCGAGCCTTATTGTAATCGAGCTCTGCTCTGCTAGAGGTTCCCCCCTCGAAGAGGAAAGTGAATATTTAATCTATTTCTAAATAATAAAATACTTGCTGTTTTTCTCATTTTATTTAGTGTTCTCAGCTATATTTCTTCACATTTCTGGTATTCTGGAATTTCTCGCAGGTTAAGAGCATAACAAGTGGTATCATAGCACTTTCCAAGGCCAATTGTACCTCCAATTTTCAGAGTTTTTTTAAAGCTAGAGACGTGTTTCGACATATTTAAACCACTTGATCTATCATGGAGTGCATAAACCTACGGATTTGGGGAGGCATGCATGCAAGAACTACAAGAGGTGGTCACGCTTGTTGGACTCCCTTGTAACCCCTGTGGGTACCCCTTTGAGTAGTAATGCATTAGACAGAACCGCACATGCACTGCACTTCCACGTACCCTTAGGTATATCAGAAGCCTCCTAGGCTCACTTGAAACCTAGCCTTAGATAAGTCGTTGACCGTCTTGCTGCTACAATACACTGAGAACAACACTCGGGGAGATTACTCATGCTTACAATACGGTAATTGAATAGTACAACTAAGGGTAAGGTCAATACTCCTTAGTTAGTGCCTTGAAAGATTGGGTGGAGTACTATTGTTGGACCTTTGTGTATATTGAGATCGGGAGCACCTGACACTCCTTTGTGACCGTAGTTCCCTCTGCTATCTAAAGATCACCCACTACCTTATCTTCGAGATCAGATCCGACAGTTAGGGTTCTGTCGTCATAGTGCAAACCAGATCCAACATTTTGGATTCTTCCACCCCCATACAAATTGGATCCAACAGTTGGGGTTCTGCCGCCGCAGTGAAACTCACATTCAACAGGTTTGGTTTCAAAGTGTCGATCAAACTCTTTGTGCAACGAGGCTTGCTTCTACTATAGTGCGGGCCCTATTTTCATAGTACATTGGGCAGGATCAAGTTTTTGGGAATTCGACCACTACAATATTGACTAGAAAGGAGTAAAACTCCTTCTGGAGTAAAAAAATTAAATATGATACCATCCCGGGATGCTTGCAAGAGACTTTGCCCATAATATTTAGGACGATGAGCTAATCATAGTGGTACCATTCACTTGCCAACCTCAATTTTCTGGCAGTCACAAATTTTTCCGATGTCTTCAAGTGAGTCCACCAATAGATTCCCAATCTTACCCTATTTCCAAGCATACTACTCTTAAGTAATTGACCGGGCTTTGTGTATGGCAGGTACAAGATCTCAAGTCATGGCCTATGAGAAGATCGAGAGCCTTGAAAAAAGGTTGGATGAGTTCCAAGGAAATATGGACCGAATTAGCTCAACTCTTTCATAGCTCGCCAATATGATGCAAAGGTCTCATCGAGAGGAGAATAGTGTTGATGAACACCTCGAAAGATGATCTAGACATCACATTCACTTCCATGGAAATCACCAACATTCCCACCCTCGGCCACCCAAGCTAGACATGTACAAATTTGATGGCTCTAATCCTGCAGTATGGGTAGCACAAATGGAGCAATATTTCTCACATAATGATACCTGTGAAGATCAAACTAAACTACATGTGGGAGCCCTTGGAGCAAGAGAGATGGCAATGGTGGCAGTGGCATCAGAAATGTTATCCTGGGAACATAACTTGGCACATGTTCTCAAAATACCTATGTGACCACTTTGACAGGGAATCTAATTTTTTAGGTTGTCTCACTAAGGTCTGATAGAAAGGCACAGTAAAATACTACATTCCAGCCTTTGAGGCATTGGCAATAGGAATCGATGGTCTAGGAGATGACTTCTGGTTGGAGTGTTTTATCGATGGTCTCAAATAAGCCCTCCAAGCCCATGTTTGAATGCACCACCCAGCTACGTGGATGGATGCCTCCAAAAAGGCCCTTGAGGTGGAAGTCACCTTAGCTACCCAATCCACTCATCCAAATTTCATAGCCAAGTGGCGTCCCACCCAGGCTCAGGGCCCTACCCAAACACTTAAGGTTCAAAAGATGTCTCCAACAGAAATGACTGAAAGAAGAAAACAAGGCTTGTGCTACTAATTTGATGACAAATAATCCCCATGGCCTAAATGCAAGGAACCAAAATGATTTCAAATTGATGCTATTGATAACAACTCATTTGAGGAAGCCCCACCCCTTGGGGGGCCCGAGGAAGAAGTTGAGGAAACCCATCATGACAATCATCTCACAACTATGCCAGATGAACCAATTATCTCACTACATGCTTTCGAGGGCATTTCTTTGCCTCAAACTCTCAAAATCTGAGGCTTTATTTAAACATCAACCAGTAGTGGTATTGATTGATAGTGGCAGCACTCATAAATTCATCCATAAGAGAGTCGCCGAAGCTGTTCATTGTTTTGTGTAGGCAGTGTCTAATTTCCAAGTCCTTATCACTAATGGGGAACCATGAAATGTGAAGGCCGTTGTGAAAATATTAAACTTCAGATGGGAAACTACCACATATATCCACATTTTTTCTATTGAAATGGGTGGTTGTGACATTGTCTTGGGTGTTGATGGCTTTGCCCACTAGGCCCGATCACAATGGATTTCCACGAGTTATATACAAGCTTTAGGTAGAATGACGACATTCATACATTATGTGGACTCTAGGAAGGTGCTCCTACTATCATGAACTCGCATCGAACGAAAAATATTTTGAAAAAAGGCCATCACGGAGTCATCACCCAATTTAATGCCATCCAGGCCATTGAATCCATTTCTCCTCATATTCATCTTGAGAGGCAATAGGTCTTAGATTGCCACCAACAGGTATTTGACAAACCCAAAGAGCTTCCACCCTTTAGGGGTGAACATGATCATAGCATCCATTTGGTCCTAGGGGCCCAATCTCCTAATGTACGCCCATACCGATATCCTTT
>APFE031424619.1:42696-58374 GCA_000404065.3 Pinus taeda
TATCTCAGTACTCTCCCCATGGTTTGCTGATATAGCAAACTATCTGGTCTCAGCACAGTTCCCTCCGCATCTATCCTCAAAGGAGAAGAGCAGAATCGTGAGGAAGAGTGCCTCATTCACTTGGATCGGGGGCAACCTAATCAAACATGGCCCTGATCAGATCTTAAGGCGTTGTGTAAGGGAGGAGGGAGTCTTTGACATCCTCCTAACCTGTCACAATGGACCTTGTGGAGGAAATTTTGCAGCCAAGAGGACTGCCTTCAAAATTCTACAGGCAGGCTACTATTGGCCCACTCTTCATTAAGATGTTAGAAGATATACCAGCCAATGTGACCGATGCCAAAGGATGGGGAAACCGACTCCAAGGGACGAAATGCCTCTCCAACCTCAAGTGGCTCTTGAGCCATTTGAGAAGTGGGGTATGGATTTTGTGGGTCCTATCAACCCTCATTCAAGGCAAAAGTCTTACATCATTGTGTGCACAAACTATCTAACAAAGTGGGCAGAAACCAAGGGAATCAAAGCAGTGACAGAAGAAAAGGTGGCTGAGTTTTTAAGAGAAAACATTTTCTACAAATTTGGCTACCCAAGAGAGTTAGTCACCGATCAAGGAAGCCAGTTCACCTCCAACTTGATTGAAGACTTGCTTGCTCATCACAAGATCAAGCATAAGACTTCCACACCATATCATCCTCAAGCGAATGGGCAAGTGGAAGTCACCAATAGAGCATTAGAAGGGATTTTGACTAAGGTGGTGAGCAGCAACAGAAAGGATTGGGCAGATCTCCTGGTTGAGGCCACTTGGGCCTACAACACCACTTGGAAGACCATAACCAGTTTCACACCCTATGATCTGGTCTATGGGAAGAGAGCTTTGCTGTCAATCGAGTTTGAATACAACACATTGAGGATGGCAGCTCAGCTGGACCTAGATCACAACCGTGCTCAACAAGAAAGGCTAATGCAGCTGAATGGGTTAGATGAACACCAAATGCAGGCCCTCCTCCACTCAGAATTGATTCAACTTCAGAGGAAGGTATGGCATGACCGGCACCTCAATGACAAACAATTCTAACCAGGAGATTGGGCGCTGCTGTATGATTCCAGACATAAGGATTTCAAAGGGAAGCTGAGGACAAGATGGCTAGGACCATATGCAGTGGAAAAGTGTAATGACAATGGTTCTGTCCTTATCCCCACGCATTGTGAAGAATCATCCCAACCCCTCGTCAATGGGCATCGACTAAATATCTACAGGAAACCTCTTTCGAGGCAAGAGTTCATCAAAACTGTGGAAAAATCAGTGCTGGTCATAGAGAAGGGTTCTGCCTCTGTTTTGGGCACACCCTGAGCATCATTATGTATCAAACAAAAAAAAAAAAGAAAAAAAGAAGAAGAATGCAATAAAAAAAATATCCTTGGGTGAAAACCTTTTTGAGGTGCCCAAGGCAAATGGTAGGGGTGAAAACCTCATTGAGGCGCTCCTACTGTCTCTCTGAAAAAAGAATTGGAATAAAAAGATCCTTGGGTGAAAACCTCTCTGAGGTGCCCAAGGCAGATAGTAGGGGTGAAAACTTCATTGAGGTGCTCCTGCTGTCTCTAAAAAAAAAAAAAAAGAAGAAGAAGAAGAAGAAAGAAGAAACAGAGGAAAAACAAACAAGCTTAATCTCTGGAAAGTGTTGCAGGTTGCAGGAGCATAGTGCAAAAAGGAGGCCTCTCAACTCAAGGATAAGGGTCCCTACCAAGCTACCAGGCAGCCTCACATACACTCCCTCCCTGAACACTCATTTTTTCCAAGGTTTGGACATAATCTGGTCATGGTTCAGCCTTCTACAAGAAGCTACAGGACTTTCTATAGGAAGTTCTGTATTTCTACAGGAAACATCCTGTAAAGCTTTTGGGTGGGACAGAATCAATTATGGAGAAGGATTTGAAGCTTGAAGCCCATTGAGGAGACATGCAACCACTCTTTTCTTCCATCCTCCACTTGTTTCACCTCCTTTCACCACCATTGCTCCCATCTGGTCGAATATACCTGCACATGCATACCAAAACCCTGTTTTTTCAGATAAAAATTTGTTTTTTTTTCAAATAAAAAATAAGGCATTCTGAGGTTCGCACACTTCACCTATCAAGGCGACCTCAAGACCCTTCACCTGTGAACGTGACTCCATTTATTTCAGCATATACCCCAGAAGGAGAAACGGCTAGAGATGTCCTACAGGAATCCTATAGCAGCTGATCTAGCTAGAGCACTTACCATGAAGACACCACCAGCTCACGAAACCGGTGCATGCAGCATTCAGCACCAGGGAAACGGGTCTCAAAGTCTCGTAGCCAGCAACAGTCAATGAAGAGGAGCTCCAGCACCTGTGCACGATGCAACAGCAAGCAGATCCAGCATTCCTCGTCCTGAAACCTGAAAAAAACCATGTCCACGGCCGCACAGGTAAGTGCCTAACTTTATTTCGTCAAATTACATAAGCTATACTCTAAATGTGCATGACTGTGAGAATGGACGGATTGAACAAGTCTAGTTGCCATTCAACTGGCCACCACAGTCAATCAAGCGGCCTCGTAGGATCTGAATGGGCTTGGTTATGTCGAAAAGTCGGGTAATTGACACGTGGGAAGTGTCCAGTCGGGGAGAAGCGGTGGTATGACAGGAATGGCGGCGGTGAATGTAGAGGGAAGAATTTGGCGGTCAAGGACACGCTGGGGAATGATAGCCATGACGTCGGCCAATGGATTGGTAGGGACAGCTCACCCCCACGCCATGAATTCCACAGCATTTCAAAATTGGCCGGTTGAATAACTTATGATGCACTGCAGTCATTTATGCTCACAACCGTTTTGCAGCCGAGTACGCATCCTCCTCCTCTGCAAGTTGTTAGCCCGAGTTCTCGGTCTGTTCAAATGTCCTGCTACCGCTTAGACTAGTCCTGCACCACCGTAACATCCTCCAGAAGCTGGGAACGATTTCTACAGGAAGCTGCGCTACAGGGAACCCAGTATACGAAGCAGCGCGGACTGTTCACGTTGAGGGTGGCAATTTTCAGTGAGGTAGGCCTGAACATAACTTTCCCATGCAAATAATTCCAAAGGTGGTGAATTCAATGTATTGAGGGGGGTAGGGAAATGTGAATGCAAGTCTGTCTGTGAAGTCAAAAGCTTTTTTCTTATCGCTGCCTGAAATTGTCTTCGTGGTGTGCATGCGAGATTTCCTCCACGATTGAATTAAAATCCCTCCTGTAGAAATTGAGACACTGTCAAGGCACCGGTAAAAATTGTAAATTTTATATGACTGTGTATATAATGGAGACGTAGCTCTGCGCTCCATGTAGAAAAATCCCGAAGTCCTCCATTTTTATACGAGCAGGCAAGTTCAGCACAGGGTAATTGACACAAAGATATCTTTTTTTACGCTCTGAGAAGGAAATACACCCAGAACTCCCTGTCTGCTTAAAAGCGCGAACAAACACAAAGCTTTTACCATGCCGGGAGGGTTCATTAGAAAAGAACCTTCAGACTCCAAGAAATTACGGGAAATTATGGGAAATCCCTGAGGTGGTGGACTTGTTTTCCTGTGCACACTGGATGTCATTCTGTGACAAGCTTCAAGGTCACGATGACGAAATTGCAGAAGAATTCCTCAGGTCCCTGAAGTCGAAGTCAAAGACATTGGCCGTTGTCAACTTCAGAGGATTGACTCTCAGACTCACACCACAACTATTCAGTAGAGTAACTGATCTACCAATGGGGGTACCCTGGGTTAAGGAGGAGAGAAAGTTGGGTCAGAAAGCTAAAAAAGAGTTCTTCTTGCCAGAGGAGCAATTTTCATAAGACAAGAATGGAGTTCGAAGAACTAGCCTACAACCATTCTGGAGTGAAGTAAGCCTCCAAATTATGAAGTATATTAGGTGTGAGGGGCAATTTAGCATCGTGTATGCCTATCATTTCCGGTTGCTCACAGAACTCAGGCACCAAATGGACCTACCCTCAGAACAAAAATTGAGCATTCCTTACTTCCTCCTGCAGTCCATGATTGAGTGTGCCACCAAACTGAGAGAGGGGACACCAGAATAGCTAGCCCATCAAGGGCTTATCAAGCTCCTCGTGGAAGATGCACTCCACACTTTCACTATCCCTCTCTCCTGGGAAATTTTTTGGAATATGTCGAGGGATGATGACATCCGAGTCTTGGCCGAGGAGCTCACTTCCTCTAGCGGCGAGGAGAAGGAGCATACTCAGGCAGAGAAGAAGGTTAAAGGACAAGAAACCCCGGGCAAAACACCTAAGAAAGAACAGAAAGGAACACAAGAAAAGGGGCAAGCTGCCAAAACAGGGGATGGTAAAATTGCACCAACACCCAGGGAGAAAAGACTACAGAGCAGGGTAGAAAGGACTGAGAAAGTCCAAGTCAGTAAGGGCACCCCTAAGGCAACCTCAGCCAAGTTAAAGGAAAAATTCCCCTCAGCCAAGTAGGCTAAAACAGTTCCCTCGGCTTCTACAGGAAAACAACAGACTATTTCTACAGGAAGTTTGAAAACGGCTTCTACAGGAAGCCAAAAAACAACCGCTACAGGACTTTCTACAGGAAGTCCGAAAGAAGGACAGGAGAAGGAGAAGTCGGCCGAAATTCTAGCTAGGGAGGCAGCAGCTGTGCTGGCCACCCTAAGTACCTCTCCCAAGCCAAAGGAGAAACGAAAGAGGGAGACTCCTATGTATTTTAAAGCGAGAAGGAGTGTGAGGATTAAGACTGGCAGACCCCAGCCTCCATCAAAAGAGCCAATCACAATTGTGGATACCCCTACCACACCAAAGGATAGGTCCCCCTCCAAGGCATCCATTACTTATGAGCGGGGAGCCTGAAGACATCCTCATGGAGGGAAAGGATGGAGAAACTGAACTCAGAAGCCTCCCTACAGGATGCCGAGGCTATTCTACAGGAAACTTTGGCTCGGCTGAAAGAAACTGAGCAGATGGAGGAAAGAGCAGCTAAGTTACCACAGGAGGAGGAGAAGACCGATGTCATCATGGAACCAAGCGCCCAGCCCAGCCTGGGCTCTTATTATAACTTTTTGGAGGCCGGCAAAATTATTCCTCAAAAGTTCACAGTGCCACTGTTTCTATCACTAGAGGAAGAAAGAGTATGAACCCACACTTGGATGAGGATCGCTAAATCCAAGGGGGTAGCAGATATAGGGCCTCTAGAGGAAAGGCTCAAGGAAACACAAAGGGAGTTGGCAAGAGTAAGATATGTGGAAAGCTCCCAACAAGCCAAGTTAAGAGAAGAGAATGAGCTGCTTAGACAACAGCTACAGCTACAGGGACAGAGAAAAGGAGAGGACACAGCAGCCAAGGACCCCTCAGCAGAACCTCAAGAAAAAGAAGGGATGCAAGCTGATCTTGAGGAACTTAACCGGAAGCTACAGGAAAGGGAATTGCAGGCATGTATAGAGATACAATCCCTAAAACAGCAGATGCAAGAAAAGGAGGCACAACTGGCCTGCATGGCCAGTTGGGCAATGGAAGCTCTGCAATGTAGGCAGTCGGCCAAATCCTATGGCCTGTACCTAAGGGATCAGTGGCTGCAGTTCCAAATCAACACATTGATAGAGAGGGGTATTTCCCAAATCGAAAACCCCTAGCAATTCATGGATTTATGTAACAACAGTTCATCGGAAGATAAGGCTAAGCTTTCAGAGTTTTACCTCCATAATTTGGCCCTTCCAAAGATCACCTCGTGGGACCCCAACACAGCAGTAGGGGACATGCAGCTGATGGCAATGACCTCATGGTTAAACCACGAAGGAAAGAGAGTAGCTGGGGTCAGGAATGTCATGGACCGAGAACTACATGTACCACTGCTGATTAGAGCAGAGCCAGGGGACCCCACAACATTGATATCCGCTCACCAACACCTAGCAACCAACTCTCAGGATTTATTAGAGTACATGGATCACCAGGCCCAGGCCATAGCACACTTCGAGGATATGGAGTGATTATTAGGGGGCAATTGTGTTCATGCTTGCACCCGTAGGTGGAACACATTGTCCCATAGCCTCAAAATCCGGGAATATCACACTCCAACTCGAATGAGGGAGGCCTTGGCACGAGTGCCTCTCTACAAGAAGTCTATGCAGAACCTCCAGGCCAGTTGGATAGGCCTCAAGCTAAGTCCACCCTTGCTTTTGGGATTGTTAGAAGGAGGCACAGAAGAGGAAGAGCATAAGCAGTGGGAAGAGGTGGAAAGGAAGGCCGGGTTCCATGACAGTGCGGAGGACACTACTTCAGAAGCCTGGGATGTGAGGGTGGCGATTAAAGCAATGAAAGACGAGGAGCTGGATTAGTTGCTCAAAGGATGAGCAACCCTTTTAGCAGGGGGGTGATGATGAGCCCCAAAATTAGTAACATTTGGCTTAATTATCCTTGTTCAGTCCTTGTTAAATCCTTCATTTTCCATAGCTTATGCATTATTTTTAGTATGTTTATGTCATTTGTACGAATAAGGGTAGTCACTCTTCCTAGGTGGCTAACACGTGCTCATTTCAGGTTTTTTGACACATGTTGGAGCAAAACCGAGCAATCATGGGCTGGAAGACAGCCAAGCTTGAGGTGAGGATTCATAGGGGGGTTGTCTATGGCATTAAATAACCCTTCCTCGGGATCTTCACCCCCAACCCTGAGCTCCAAAGGCCACCAAAACCAAATCTAGAAGACAACCAAGCAGATTTTGGAAGGGATTGTCTAACTCACAGTTTGGACAACCGAGTTCCATAGATTGAGGAGGCCAGCTAGGGCCCTCGTGATGTATAAATGTTGAGGCCTCAGCCTTCGTAAGGGACTTTTGAAACCATTGCATATTTTGCACCACAATGCTGTTAGCTTTACTTTGTTCTCTTGTAGCCATTTTCGGCACAACTCTTATGACTATTTTTTGATAATGAGAAGCAGTCCGATTTTATATCAACTCTGAGTTTTCTATAGGAGCCATAGATCTCAGGGTTGGGCCCAACTTGAGAGCCTAGGGCTTCCTTTCTGTACTGTTACTTTTCCTTTATGCATCACTATTTCCCTTTATGCATTTGAAACGTATTTCTATTAGGCAGATTTAGTTGTGTTGCTAGAATAGATCACTGTTTATGAATAGAATTGCTTCAGGTTTTTTGGTAAGATAATAACAGAAAAAGCTCCAAAGAAAAGGGACAACCACACTATCGGTTTCACCTCATCCCTATTGGATTAGGGGCTAGAATTGAAGAAACAGTGCTGCCCCAACAAAAACACTAGTTTGCTTGACCATGCAATCCTTAGTGTACTGTTTTGCTTTGCAGAAGTTAGTTATGGGTTTAGATCTCTGAAATGTTTCTTTGCATAGTCGATGTACATGGTTTTCTTTCCAATAAAGCTATTGTTCATTCATGTTATTGATAGTTAGACTAGATCAGCTAGGACTTTGATCATTTGCAAGACTTTGTTGATTCGGTTGAATGTACACCGTGAAGGGCATCTCCACCACTCTTTCATCCACCTAAACGTCATCTAAGCCACCTGTTCCATCTCCTAGCTGGGTTCCTCGTCTCCCATCTGTCCTTTTTCCACGTAACCCTACCTACTTGCTCAATCATTGCCTTAGCCTTCTTCAAGCCAAGTCAGCCTTCTACACCTTCTCACCACTCCACCCACCCGTTTCTGGGTCACTCCAGGCCCCTATCCTACCTCCTTATCCATCCATGCATCTTCCCTCACTCACTTATCCTCTAAAATCCACTTTTTAAACATTCTGTAGAAATTTCTGAACATCCTGTAGAAATCTCTGAACATCCTGTAGAACCCCTGCAGACTTCCTGTAGAAGCTCACAAATGAGGTTTCTTGATAGCCAAAATTTGTGAAACTCTCTGGAAGGGTGTTGGGAACTCCTTAGATCCTCTCTGAACCTTCTTAACATTTTCCAAGCATTCCTCCTCCTTGATCCACCCCTGCACAGTAAAGAACAGTGAAAGCATATGCATGATAAAGCTAACAACTTAATCAAAATTACAAAAAGATGTTTTCTTAGGACAGAGGTAGTCTAGACACATGTATTTTACCTTCATAGAAGTAATGGCATCTCTTTCAGTAGTTTGTATGCTCATCCTTGCATCAGTAGGACTAGCTGGTAGAATTAAGGTTTGCTAGGGTTTGCGTTTTTCTCCAGATTTTCAATCTCTTTTCGCAAATATATTAGCTTTCTTTGAGTTAGCTTTCATCCATCAATTACAAAGATTCTTCTAAGAGCTCATAGAAGTTGGCTTAAGCTCCTAGCGGACTTGTGCCAGCTGACCAAGTGACAGCTGCGACAAGAGCTAGTACTTGTGCATACAGCACCGTCGCTTCCAAGTTTGTTACAAACGACCGGGTTGATAAAAGTAAAGAAGGGAGTCCCAGGAGTTGCAGCATTATTATTGTAATACTAGAGCCCACCAGGTACAATGGCTACCTTTAGATGAATGGTGGTATAATACTAACTATCACAAAGCCACCAAGATGACTCCATACAAGGCAATTTATGGCCAACTCCCACCTTCACCTATTTATTATATCCCTATATGTTCTAAGATGCAGGCAATTGATCAACTCTTACATAACCATGCTGCCATGATAGCTCATCTCAAAGATAATCTACATCAAGCTCAGAATTGAATGAAGCAACAAGCATACCAGCATCGCTTTGAGCACACATTTCAAGAAGGGGATCAGGTATTCCTGCGATTGCAACCATATAAGCAAACATCTCTGAAAGAAAAGGGTTGCCAGAAACTAGCACCAAAATTCTATGGACCTTATCAGATACTTCAGCACATTAGAGCAGTCGCCTACAAACTGGGCTTGCCACCAACTTCAAAAATCCATCTGGTCTTCCATGTATCATGCCTCAAGAAAGTGGTGGGGAACAATTGCATAATTCAAACCAGTCTACCAGAATTGGATGAGGAAGGTTCACTCTAGCTCCAACCAGAACATGCCCTCGATACCCATGAAAGGCATCTCCGTGACTGCACGATCAAGGAAGTCCTCATCAAGTGGAAAAGCACCTCTTCGAAAGATGTGACCTGGAAACCAACCACTATTCTTCAACAGTTTCCACAACTTCAGCCTTGAGGACAAGGCTGCTTTTGATGGGGGAGGGCATGCTAGGGCCCAACCCTAACCCCTTTATTTATGTAATAAGCCCAATGGGCCGAGTCATAGTCATAGTTAGTTAGAGAGTAAATTAAGCCCACCTTAATAATTATAAGTGGTTGACCTGCATTAGAGAAAAGGGACCACAATTAGTTGTAAATGGACCATAGTTAATAAATAAAGTGGTTAACATGTGTTATGCAAGGGACCACTAATAGTTAGTGTTTTGGATGTAATTTAGCTATAAATACTCTTAGTTAGTAAAGGAAATATCATCGAGCCTTATTGTAATCGAGCTCTGCTCTGCTGGAGGTTGCCCCCTCGAAGAGGCAAGTGAACATTGAATCTATTTCTGAATAATAAAATACTTACTGTTTTTGTAATTTTATTCTGTGCTTTGGGCTATATTTCTTTGCATTTTTAGTATTCTGGAATTTCTCGAAGGTCAAGAGCATAATATCAACAATGAATGAGGAATACAATTTGCTCAGTTCGAAGCACACATGGGATTTGGTTCCACTTCAAATAGGTTGGAAGTTTGTCTGTTGTAAATGGATCTACATAACCAAAAGAATAGCAAATGGAATGATCAAAAAATATAAATCCAGGCTAGTAGCAAAAGGTTTTTCACATGGATGTAGGATTGAATATGATAATACAATTGTACCGGTGGAAAAACTAGACTCCATCAAGATGGTTCTTGCAATTGCAGCAACAAAGAAGTAGGATGTTCACCACATGGATGTGCGAAATGCATTTATTCATGGTGATCTTAATGAAGAGATATATATGGAGCATTCAGAAGGATATGTTTAGGATTCATCATCGTGCAAACTAAAGTGATATTTTTATGGCTTCAAACAGGCACCTCGTGCATAATACACAAAGATGGACTCCTACATCCTTTCCTAGGGTTTCCAACACTATAATTTTGATCCAAATGTTTACATGTTGAGGTAATATGATTCATTACTATTGATAGTATTATATGTAGACAACTTATTTATCATAAGTAGTTCACCCTCAACAATTGTCACTGCTAAGTCCCTTATACATGACTGACTTAGGGCTTCTTAATTACTTTCTTGGTCTTGAGATTAGTTAATCTAATTCAGGAATGACATTAGTTCAGTCAAAGTATGCATGGGATCTACTTGCTCGATTCAAGATGACTTACTGCAAGCTAGTACACACCTTTCTTATCTGGAATTAAGCTAGAAAATGAAAGTACAACACCTTTGGTAAATTGTACACTTTATATGAAATTAGTGGGTAGCCTTTTTTGCCTCACTTACTCATCTCTAGACATCTCCTATGCCATTGGAGTAGTATGTAGTTATATGCATGATCCACATGTGCTCCATTGGAAAACAACCAAGAGGATTCTTCAGTATGTTAAGGGGAGCACATATTATCGTATATAGTATGCAACATGATTCTCATTAGATATTAGTGGGTACATAGATTCACATTGGGCAAGTGATGCAAAAATCACAATTCCACTTTAGGCTATGTTTTTGGCCTTGGATCAAGGCCTATCTATTGGTCGAGGTAAAAGCAATCAACAATTGCTTTATCTTTGGTAGATGTAGAGTATATGGGTGTAGTGAATGCAACCACATAGGTTATCTAGTTGCAAAAATTTCTCACAGAGTTTGGCATACAGTTCCATAACCCGACGGTTATCTAGTGTGAAAATTAGAGTACTTTAAAGTTTTGCAAAAATCCAATCCAGCGACAATGTACCAAACACATTGAAGTTCATATGCACTTCATTCAAAGCTTGATCCATGATGGTATCATTTACTTGCGATATTATTCCTTTGTTGAACAAATTGTAGATATCTTCACCAAATTCTTCAGAGAGAAATGATTTGTAGCATTTTGAGATCTTCTTGGTGTGAAGGCAACAACAATTGCCTAGCACTTGCCTTAGTAGCGTTTGAGGGGGGGTTTTGTTCCCACTAAGTTTTCCCTCTTTCCTCTTATTTTTTCTTGTTAGGTGCATTGTATATTGGATATCTAACATGGCTACATATTATCGAGATCCACTTTATTTAATTTTTCACCTAAGTTGAGCTTTAGGAGCGAATTGGTGTATAAGTCTCTATGTATTTTCCATATTTACCATATTTAGTCACACTTAGTTGTACTTCAATGACTACTAGAGTGGAGTGGAGTCATGCACACATGAGTTTTACTTCTCTTCATTATGAGTGGAGTCACACTATATGTGAAGTCATTTATGAGCCATGAAAGTGTTAAATGATGATTGCATGTTGATTCTCTAGTTAACTAGGATTATGTTTTAGTTGACTTCAGTATAATTCCACTTATGCTTTTAGATTCGTTAGTTATCTCTGGGATGCTACTAGTTCACTTGACTAGTTTACTAGTTTATTTAACTAGTTAACTAGGTCTATACTTGAGAAATGTTATCCATGGACTATGACATCCAACCAAGGAGCATGAGGATTATCCATGTACTATGACATCCAACCAAGGAGCATGTCCTCATGGAAACTATATATCATGGTATTATGCTTTATTTTTTGTAATAGAGAGAAATTGATTTCTAATCTCTTTTGCAATTTTTACTGAGCATGTCCTCATGGAAACTATATATCATGGTATTATGCTTTATTTTTTGTAATATAAAGAAATTGATTTCTAATCTCTTTTGCAATTTTTACTCATTAGTTTATAATTGTTACTTTTGTTTTCACCTAAATTCCTAATTTCTCTGCAGATGCAACACAAAATTTTACAGTTTTGTCCAAATGACCTTACTCTGCAAAAATTGAGAAAACTCTTATGTAAGGAGACTTTAAATGGAAACTTATTTGTAATATGAAACACGTTTAGACTGGCACATTAATAAAACTTTATCAGCATAAACACACTGTCGGTTGGTACAATCTGTTCATCGACAGAAAGCATTTAAAACAGAGGAATCATTAGTTTTCAATATATAGAATTTTCACATTGCCCGCATGAATTTGCCCTTCACAAGGATTGAGCTGTCTAAAGGGTCCCCGAATGTCTTGTTTCGCTTCGATTTACAACAATTTTAGCGTGAATGAAATGAAATCTAGTAACAGCAGCTGGACCCCTTTGCCTGCCTGCTTCCCTATTAAACTCATTCCAATACTTAGTCGCTCAGTTCCGTTAGGTTTCGTTTCCTCAACTAAAAGACGATGCTTGCCACTACCAAGTACTCTGATAGGTCTGTCCACTGGGGGGGTTGAGCAGCAGATACAAAGGAAATTCAATTGTGTATACCGCTTCCTGAAAGGAGAATTAGGATAAGGATAAGGCTTCCAGCCTGGTAGTAACAATCATTTCCATTATTATAATTAATAATTCCTTCCTGCCTCTATCCTTGGCCGTCATCGCTGCAATCCTTTCTGATAAATTATTTTTAATAGTAAACGGTGGCTAACACAAAATCTTTTATTTCCGAACAACGAATCTCGCATTGTACACAGTGTCCCCACATTATACGGTTGCCTCTGGCAGCCAAGCTGTCTGTCTGTCTCAGAAGAACCCAGGCCACCTGACTTCTCCGCAGTTTCCTTGTATACAGAGCCTCCTTTGCTCATTTATCTTACTTACCCTTATAAAAACACTCCCACTTGAAGTTCACGTTGCAATCTGAAGAAGCATCCAATCATCTTTACCACAATTCACGACACACAGTTCCTTCCTCAAGAGCACTTTCAGCAGAGGCATCAAGGGCAATGGCAGAGAACAGTGTTTCTTCAGGAAGAATGAGATCCGATCTCTATTCCCTACATTCTGAATGTGAAGATGCAGAGCGATCACTCTCCCCAATCCCCACGGTCATATCGGTGTTGTCATCTCTGGTGGAGCGGACTCTCGCCAGAAACGAAAGGCTTGCGGCTTCTTACAGCCCCACCTATTTGCCTCCCAAATACCGCGTGTTCGACAGTGTGCATGAGGTGCCAGACATGTCAATAGAGCGGTATCTGGAGAGGATTTTGAAGTATGTTCACTGCAGCTCTTCTGTGTTGGTAGTAGCCTATGCTTACATCGACCGCCTCGTTCAATTTCATCCGCAATTCCGCATTACTTCTGTCAACGTTCACCGGCTGCTCATCACCGCCGTCATGGTCGCCTCCAAATTCCTCGAAGACCTGTAAGCCAATTCTCGAATCAATATAATTGCCATCTATTTCCTTTCTTAATAGATCCATTATTTTCAAACATTAGTCTCAAGATTTTAATATCGGTTTTGATTTTGTGAGCAGAAATTATCGGAATTCGTATTACGCGAGAGTGGGAGGCGTGAGCAGCGAAGAAATAAATAGGATGGAGATGGAGTTCCTGTTTCTAATGGGCTTCAAGTTGCAGGTGAGTGTGGATGTTTTCGAGAGCTATTGCAGTCATCTGGAGAGAGAGGTGGCCTTGGGAGGAGGATTCCAAATTGAGAGAACCCTTCTTCCATTCGTCTTTTCTGGTGCCACGCGACAGAAATCCCACTGCCACGCGACTTGAGGATTCCAAAAACCAGAGATTTGCTCTTTGGTGTGGCTATGGCAGGACTTCTAATTTCTGTGAACAGACTGGAAAGGATTCCAATTGTGGAGAGAAGGAGAAGGGCTTGAAGGGAAGCTGTTAATCACGGCAGATAAATACGTCAAATTGTGTACATGGTCACCCAAATTGGGTTGTAACCATGCCCCAAACTGACATACAATTTGAGGGTTAAAGACGCTGAGACGCTAAGACATTGCATTTGAAAGAGCTTACTTGTATTCTAATGGGATCCGAACCCATTACATTATTTACTCAATTATCGATCTCATCAATTAATTTGGAATGTAATACATTCGATGTGCCCAAAATTCGAAGTAGCCACCCTATAAAATGATAATTTGAAATCGATATATGGAGTGGAGTTTAATTGGCAGCGCATTTTAATCAAAATTGAAATAATCAGGCCGATAGGCCTTTCCTATGCATCAACTTTTCGTCAATACTTTTACTTTGAGCCGTTTGATCAGATGAGACACTTTCAACCGTGGATCTGAACCAGAAAAGATCTGAATCAGAAAAAGAAACAACGGAAAATCAAGAAAGCCGGAGTGCTCGTTTTGGCAAAACGCAAGATTTTCTGGACGCCATGCACCAGAGTATGCATCAGCCTTGCTGTTTCTATTATAAAGCTTTCCTCCCTCTGCCTCTTCAATGCAATTGCCATGCGTTTCATTCATCACATAGCCGAAACCAAAACCATACTCATACTCCCACATTCGATTCCACTCTCCTACTCGGCTTCATCATCTCCTCCCCCATTCTGTTTTTAGCAGAATTGTCCCCATTTTCTCTCTATAAATACAAACTCATCATAATTGGAGGAATATTAATCGAAGCATTCGGAGAATTTCGCTATTGCAGAAACCAAAACCAAAATTGGCGATGGGGTCACAAGGGCAACCAGAGGAAGGCTTTAACAAGTGCGTTCTGGTGACTGGAGGCGCTGGTTTCATCGGAAGCCACACCCCCCTGCAGCTCCTCGAGGAGGGCTACGAGGTTTATATCATCGACAATTTAGATAACTCTGTTGAAAAAGCAGTGAAAAAAGTGAGGGATTTACTTGATTAGCGCTTCTGCCAAAGTCTTCACTTTTTTCTGGTATGCAATTTCATCCTGTGCTAAAATTTAGCTCATCTTGCGAGTTGCATTTCGCATGTATTTTCAATTAATGGTTGATGTTTTGCCATTCGTTTATATTTTTTGTTGGTTCGTTTCAAATGGTCCAGAACATCTCTTCGGCATTCTTGCATTGGTGGATAGGGTTGTTAAATTATAGTATCAGGGTACCCACCCAGGTTCAATTTGATGGAATTGATATGCATGGGATCTATTTGAAAAACCTTGGATGCATAAGAACTGTTTGGAAAACCTGGGATGCAGGGGAACTGTTCGATAAACTCTCTGAATAGGATGCATGTCTAATGTTTGAAAACATTTCTGAATGGGATGTATATGAACTGTTTAATAAAATTTTTAGAAGGCTGCACCGACTAGAAGCTAAATGTTATGAAACCAGCTCAAGAAAAGACAGAAAAGATAGATCAACGCTTTAGAATTCAGCCTCTTCGAGGGGGAAACCTCCTTTACATTACATAAATGAACAATTCTTGGATGATACAAATGAAAATACCTCCTTTCTATATATAGGAGTCTAAGGGCTCATAACATAATCAAAGCCGACATAACAATAATAATGTAAGGGCACAATAATAACAATAGTGGGCTTCTATGGGGCACAATAGTAACAATATGGGCACTACATGGGTACACCAATATAATAAGTGGTTTGTACTTATAACAATAAGGGGTTACACTAGTAGTATAGGGGCCTAACATGCCCCTCTCCTTCAAAAAGTGTTTTCCTCAACGCTTGAGTAGTTCTTGATGCTTCTGTATAAAATTCTTGTCCTCCCATGTGAAATTTTTAACAGGTAAGTTATTCCACTTGATGA
>APFE031424619.1:61120-76436 GCA_000404065.3 Pinus taeda
GAATACATTAATATACATAATTATTCATGGTTGAGCTAAGAAATCAATCGCTTCAACTTGGTATGCCCCTTAGATCAGTCTTCAGACATGTTGATTCAGGTTTAAGCACATCCATGGAGAATTATTTTAGTCTCCAGGTTTTCGGCAGTGGCTTGTGTTTCAGGCACAGGCATAGACTGCATTGCTTCAGGCAAAGGCACAGACTGTATGCTTTATCAGCTTCCATTGGTGTTTAGGCATATATACTATAGTCGCTTTAGCAGCAAAAACATGGGAGAATGTATTGGGAGCATTGACAAGAATGTATGACAGTTGAAGAT
Source organism: Pinus taeda (assembly GCA_000404065.3). NCBI lineage: Eukaryota > Viridiplantae > Streptophyta > Pinopsida > Pinales > Pinaceae > Pinus > Pinus taeda. Next base: position 61,441 of record APFE031424619.1, read on the forward strand.
ATCACTTCTTTATTTTACTTTAATTTACTTTTAAATAACCCAAAGAAGTCATGTTTAAAAAAAAGAATTCCTATAAAACACTATGATTTCAGTTGGAGGCTTTGAACTTTGATGAATTTTTAACTTCAACAAAACAACTTGGTAAGCACAGTGACAAAGCGCAAGTCCTTAGATGATCTGACTTATCTTTCATATTTTCTTAGAATATATCCTTATTCATAAAGAATTTAAGGCTTGTCTTGCTGTGGTTTCTGGGAAGATTCACTTTTATATAGATTATTTTAACTAGTTGTACCTTTCACTTCCTTTGGATTGCATTGATTTCAACAAAAAGTCATGATGCTTGAATTCTGGAGATTGAACTGTGTGTAAGTTTTGTGAAATGTCTGCAAGTTAGTTGTATTTATTTTTAAGAAGAAGCACTTATATATTTGAATGTATATCAAATTCTGGTTAGGGTGTAATGATAGAAAATTGGTACTTAAAATGACAGCAATAATCAAACTGAACTGTGCTTATGATTGCAGGGAGATCTTTGCAACAAAGAGGATGTAGAGAAGGTTTTTTCATTGGCCAAGTAAGTAGATTGTTTGGTTATGCATGTTACATTCTGCATTCTAGATACTAAATCAAATATTATATGTTTCTTGTTGTTATTTTGATGTTCTATATTTGTTTCTTGGGTACAAAATGTTTTGAACCATTCCTTTACATATGTCATTTGTATGCCCTCTTTTTTGCCATATTTGGATGTTTCCCTTGGACAAAACAGCTTTAAATTAAAGTCATGACCGTGTACCCTGCAGGGGCCAGCCAAATAATTGCTCAATATTACCAGCTCATATGTCTGGGGTTCGAGGTTTGTTGTTGCCCATCAAACTTTTATTAGTTGTAATACCATTGTCGAGTTTACAGGTAGTTGTTACACATTACAAGGATGATTGATTTCTAAGCATGAGGCTGTCAAAAGCCAACTTCATATGTAGATTTACAAATGGATAACGCTCAAAGATTTTTTTAAGTTAAGGGAAGCTTTCTATTATTACCCGGTATTGTTTCCGTTTACGGACTGGGCTACATGCATGCCCGCTATTATTATTAGAGCTTGACTTTTTCTAATTTAATTTCACTGTTGTATGAGTGGTGGAAAGTAAGGAACAAAACAAAATAGCAGGGAAGCACAGTGCTCCCCACTCAATTCTTGTTATTCATTACACTGCATTGCAGTCCCGTTCATTGTCAGTAGATTTCGACTGAATCTTCTTTTGCATTCCATTCCATTTCATGCATTGTTCAGATTATTCAATCTCACCTTAATTAATTCTTAAAATTTGTTGAAATGCTTAAGCATGAAGCTGTCAAAAGCCAACTTCATATGTAGATTTACAAATGGATAACGCTCGAAGATTTTTTAAGTTAAGGGAAGCTTCACATTACAAGGATGATTGATTTCTAAGCATGAGGCTGTCAAAAGCCAACTTCATATGTAGATTTACAAATGGATAACGCTCGAAGATTTTTTAAGTTAAGGGAAGCTTTCTATTATTACCCGGTATTGTTTCTGTTTACGGGCTAGGCTACATGCATGCCCGCTATTATTATTAGAGCTTGATTTTTTCTAATTTAATTTCACAGCTGTATGAGTGGTGGAAAGTAGGGAACAAAACAAAATAGCAGGGAAGCGCAGTGCTCCCCACTCGATTCTTGTTATTCATTACACATTGTAGTCCCGTTCATTGTCAGTGGATTTCGACCGAGTCTTCTTTTGCATTCCATTCCATTTCATGCATTGTTCAGATTATTCAATCTCACCTTATTTAATTCTTAAAATTTGTTGAAATTCTCTTCATGCTACAAAGCCAGAGGTTGTGAACGTGTTGACTTTATCCGTTTTTTTAACTTAAGGTAATTTTACGCTAAAAAGATATGTAAATTCTTATAATTATTACATTCCATGATTTTGGCGGTTACAAGGTTTAAGCCATGCTCGTATCGTCATATTCGTTGGTTTAGATCTATTTATTTTGAGTGTTGTGGTTAATTTATGGGTAATCAATTTCAAAAGAGTGCGAGCTTATAAGAGCATTTTAGTAGCCCATATTTAAACTCGGGGTCCTCTTATATTGCCTAATAATTCACTTGTACCAACATCTCTTGTAGAGAAATTCAACAATTCTAATTTAATAATCCTATCGGCCTCTCTTTGTACCTTTTGGGACAATTGCTAGTATACTTTTATCTTTTAACCCATCAACGAAATCATATTTTTCTTAGTGTGTGAATAGCATTAACAGTTTCGTCATGATTGAGGTGGAGACTCGAAAACTAGAATACGGGCAAACTGATAAATTGTCGTTCGGCTCTTTTATTATATTCCTTCTTCAACGTGGATAACCTGATTCAAGTCACACAACAAAAGGCTCGTTTCAATTTGGCTAGGGTGTCACACAATGCCATGACTTTTGCTTTGATTTATTAAATCTAGCCGTTATTTAACCGTTGAAGGTCAACCTAGCCATTTGGAAGATCTGCTCTCCCTATTTATTTGGCAGCTATGATCTGACTCTTCAACTTGTCCTGACGATGAACCACATTAGCTGGTTCGAAACGCGTCGACAAAGGTTTTCTACATGTGATTTACGCTGAAACTCTTCTTATGAATGTTATGGATCACAGAAGCCTCAATTGAATAATTATTTCCTTCTTGTTGGCCAAATCTCCCCGAAGTATGCAACAATTTTTAATACCATTTCCTCGATATCTAGTTTTCTTTGTTCAAAGATCCTTTTGTTTCTACATCTCCATATTCCCCAAAGTATATAAAAGGGTAATGTTGCATATTTATTATGATAGAAAATCTAGGATGATAGATATTCCTCAACCAATACCTATTTCCATATGTCTTTGATATTGAGCATATTCATAATCCCATCCCATACAACTTTTACATATGGACATAACAAAAAAATGTGATGTGTGTGCTCCATGGATGCCAAGCACAGAGAGTAGATGCCATGGCCTTGAAACCCCCCCAGATTAATAAATCCCAAGTAAGCACTCTGTTGCATAGAACCAACCAATTAAAATGTTTCAACTTAATAAGAGTGTCCTAGTACTGTGTTTTTTAATACCACTAGAATATGTCATAAGTTGTCTTTAATTTTAATCTAGAATATATGTCTTTGACAACAATCTATCCCTTTTTTAATGTGCCCACCCAATACATTGTATCCTTTGCATCAGTGGGAAAAGCACTAATATGATTTAAACTATAAATGTATTCCTTCCATTTTATTCCCAAAGGGGGTAGTAAGAGGACGTTGACCATCCATACCCTTAATGGAATCTAAACTAGCCTGAATCTGTTGACCATTGCCAGTATCCCATCTCATCCCAACGAAGAGCCATTGTTTGTTTCTCATCGTACTGCTCCATATGTATGATGCACCCTTATACTCCTGTGCCCCTTCTCTAATCCACTACATGGCTTCTATACAACAAAGATATTTCCCCTTCAAGATTTTTTTCCAAGTACCAGTGTCATATAGTTCCCTCCAAAGGGATTTGATGACAAATGAACGGTTGAAAAGTTCAGTATCCAATACTCCCCATCCACAATTTTGAATAGGATGTGCTATGGTGGACATTTAGGCCAACTAATATTTCGTCCCTATACTTTTACCCGCTCAGAGAAATCTAGCCATTATTTTATCAATTTATGAATGATTTCCTTGGGCAGGATGTATAAATGCATCCAATAGACAAACATATTCTGCAGAACTGATATAATAAGAGTGAGTCTACCTGCAAGTGAAAGCCACTTGAATTTCCAAATTGATAATTTCTTCTTGAATTTTTGTAGCAACCACTCTCAATGTTTATTAGCATATTTTTTTGGTTTCAATGTATATCCAAGGTAACTAAATCCATTATCTATCTGGATAATTGCAATCTCAAACATGTAGCAAATCTCCATACTTACCACTACAACCCGTGTATCTGTAATAAGTGCTAATTTTCCTTTGTTCATGTACATGTGTGTCGCCTCACCAAATGTAGATAGTATCAAATGAATATGCCTCCATTCCTCAATGCTATTCTCACCACCAAAAATCATATCATCCACAAATATAAAATGTGTAATGTAGATGTCCCCCAAAACATTTATCCCTTTAATCAAATCCCTATTCCTTGCTTCCGTGATTTTCCAACTTAATCCATACATAACCAATATGAACAATAATGGTGTTAAGGCACATTCATGTCATAGCTCCCTCGAAGAGTTGAAGAAAGTGGTGGGTAGCCCATTGATGATAATAACAAAGTTTGTTGTCACAACACATGCCATTATCCATTGTACATTCTAGTGGTTTATGCCACTCTTGTATAGCGTCAATCAAAAGTACTCCTAGTCTATACAGTGATATGCCTTAATAAGATCTATCTTCATAAGAAATTATTTTATGTTCTAGGTCTTAATGGAGTGTAGACATTCTTGAGTGATTGCTACCACGTCCTGTATAAGCCGATGGTCCAAAAATCCAAACTTATCCTCAAAGATGTGTTTAGATAATGAATATTTCAATCTATTTGTGATGATTTTAGGAATCAATTTATAAATCACATTACAAAGGGACATAGGCCTGTACTGAAAAATGAACTGAGAGTGAAGTTCAAATCTCCGACCACAATCAGTGATTTAATGTCAAGAATCGCACAATTCTCAATGTGATCCAAAAATAATTTTCGACCTTTATATGGACAATATGTATTTATAATCTGTATTCGAGTATGGGAACCCTTCAAATAGACCGATAAAATGATACTTTCACATGAAATATAAGCCTCCAAATTAATTTCCCTTAGATTCGAAAGAACATTCAGGCCACCAGACATACCTGACACACTTGATGCATAAACAAACCAATCTAGACACATTTTTAGTAGAGAATCCCAAGATGATTCTCTCGAGACCATATAGTCTCCTATAAAAGTATCACCAATGGACAAAGACTTAGAATGAGATCCTTGATGGAGCGAGTTTTATGGGAAACTCCCAAGTCCCTAATGTTGAAAGAAACAATAATCATGAGGGACCCTGAGCATCGGGTAAATCCCCTCCAAGGACTTGGGAACTAGAGCATTCAGTAATTAATAAGTCACCAAAAATGTAATCAGGATCTACATATAGATATGACTCTGAATCCTCCAAAAAAATCTTCTTCAAACCCAAAGTAGTCTTTGAACAAGTAGAATTTTATTGTATTTCATATTTTTCTTCTTCCTGGTAGTGATTTTTCAATGGATAAGGGAATGGCGGTAACATCTTCAGAGTCAAAAAATGACTTCTTAACCGATAGTGGTTCCATAGCAATCGACTCTCATTGAGAAATATCAATCAAATCCCTATCAGGATATAATGGTGAATTTTACATGCCCTTTTTTGGATCCATCCCATAAGACAATTAGATGAAGGCTTAAAAACTCCCATAGGATTTATTCCCATTTCCCAATCCTCCTTATCAAACATGGATTTAATAACCCTCATTGGAGAGTGGCACTCATATGCAGCCGATGTGGAAGAATTATTATTAGGATCATCATTTATATACTTAGAGACTTTGGGATCAACAATGAGCCCTTTACTAATCCCACTAGGTGCCAAATGCGATTCCACACCCCTCGAAATAGATTCATTTATCATAGAATTAAGATTATGGGGAATATTATTTAGAGAAATACCTGGTTTCGAGAGTGTTTCAATAGGAATCTGAGCATCGTCGTTCTTCGTCGAGACAACCACTGAATGATCACCATCCACAACCTGTATTAGAAGTTGTCCATAGCCTCGTATCCCCTTGAGACAAGAACCAAGTAAATGGCCAATGTCGTGGCACAATAAGCAGCTAAATGATAGTCCCTAGTAATTGATGCCAAGTATAAAATAATATGGCCCCCATCAAAGCTCCATCTCCACCAATAATCCTCCATGGAAATCCACCTCCACTAAAACCCATTCCATCCTCTTGTCTAGTTGGATGAAACTTCCTTCATCCCAATAGTATAATTTTCTAATAATGTTTGATATAGATGCAATGGCATGCCTGTTCAATAATTCAAGTGGTAGGTCGAGAAGATTTTCCAGATGATCTTTCTACGATGGATTTATTTGAAGGGGTTAAACCCAACAAGCCATCATTGAAGAATCAGAAACCCCCTACCGTGAACCCATGGAGAAGCCACAATCTATTCAACATCTTCTTGGCTAAGGAAATGAAAACAAATCCAACTATTAAAAATATACTAACCTTTCGTTGATATTTCAATAATTTCGTCCAACTAGAATCCACCCATGCCTTTATTTTTCCCCATTCATCTTGGTGAATTGCCAGTTCCCCACTAGATCCCTCTATTTTAGCCTTTCGATGCTATCCCAATATGTTTCAGTGTCGATATTTCATACTTTTTTTGTTCCCCTGCCTTAAAAGATTTATTCTTTTCATTGTCTCCACCCTTATTGTGGAATTGTGTGGCATGCCATGTTTACGTATACAGGTTTGTGTCTACGAGCTTGTGTCTATGGGCTTGTAGACAACCTTCAATTGTTCTGCATAGTTTATGTCGAGAGAAGGATCACAGTTCTCTTATTCCTCGATATCGATGAAGTTGTAAAACCAAAGATTTTTTAGTTGTCAATTGAAAATACTTCTTGAAATTAAAACTAAACGAAACTATTGAATGTGGACAATCTATTTATGATTTAAATTTATTATTTATTATTGAAAAATAACGAGTTAAAAGTGAAACTGAAAGTGAAAAAATATCAGAAAACTCTTAATTCCAACCACTAAAAATATTTTTAAATTATCAAATCTAATCCTTCATCATTTGATTTTTTATATTTCAAAGAATTAAAATTCTTGCAACCTAATTCCAATATAGACCATTGGGTAACTATATTATAAGTTTTTCAATAAGGAACATGGAAATGCCATACTATATGCACTTATCCATACATGTATTAATGAGTCTCAATACATATGGATAACCTATTTTGTCTATAAGTTAATTCTACAATTCTTTTCTTTTTCGCTAATCAATCTTCTTTAAGATAATAATAATTAATATGTGAATTCTTGTGATGTGATTTCTTCCGAAAATGTTTTTATTCGATATAAAAATGATTATTAGACATTTTTTATTTAAGTAATTTTCAATATTTAGATTGAGTTTTAAAAACTTTAACTAAAGTTTATAATGATGATTAATTATGCATTTGATTATAATATCATTTTGATTTAGAATAGTAGTCTTCTCGTTTTAAATAAATTAAATGAGTTCATTTTTTCCCTTTAAATAATACATACTTCACAAGAAAGTTCAATCCATTAACTACTTTTGCATTTTGATTGAGCATTTATTTTATGCACACCCAGTCCATCATGCCAAATGAAATTTTATCATCCAATTTTAATCACACCGACTACATGATGGGTGTAATTTTAATTTTTTCCTTTAACTTTGATTACCTCTTAATAATTTTTTTTCGTAAGTAAGTAGGATTTCATTATATTATAAAAAGTGATCAGTACAATCGTTTGTTAGTGTGAGTGATCGAGCAGAATCTAACCCCTACCATCGGAAAAAAAGAGTTTTTCGGGGATTTCCCCCTTTACAAAACTTATAATTTATCTTGGTTTGTATACTTTTAGAGATCCCATGATCATCTAGGTTTCTAATAAAATGGGTGAAAATTTTGGTAGGACCCTAGACTGTAAAAAAATTGATAGCAGTAGCAGCTTGAGCCTATGGCTTCTTTCCTTTATTAATTACATTTCTTTTTATAGACTGTAACCAAAATCAGAAAATACTGGCCTAGAGGGCGCAAAGGCAAGATAAAAAGGAGTCAGAATTCGTTAGACCATTTAGCTTGAGGGGTCTTCTTCTAGGAAGATCGACTTCTTAGGAATGCCACCAGCTAGGGTGTCCGCTGATGCAGGATGACTGGTTGAAGTGCCCCAAGTCTCTCACTTGATGGTGGGCATGCCTTCTCCTCCCGCCTATATTGTCACCATTCTCCTCTTGAGAAGAGCGTAATGTGGAGAATCTTTGGTGACAAAGTGCTTGTGGTGGATCATATCCACATAAACTATGAACTTATAACTAAGCATATTCATCTTGGCTTCCATGGATTTCATCGACTCACTGTTCAATCATAAATAACTCATGCATTTCAGTTCAGAGGAAGACCTAGTTGAGATTAGAGTTTAGGGACAATGTACTACCAGTTGTATAATTTTCCGAGTTGTACAAATGGTGCATGCAATCAGTTGAAGGCCTATGGATGGATTGCGTAGTTATGGATAATGGATTTCCCAATTAAATATGGGATAATTCTCTCAGGAATTGCGCAAGGAAGTAGGGGCTTGACAAGTAGAAAATTTGGCTAAGTGTTAGCTTGAGCTGGTTTGTGAAGTAGAAAGATAGATTGTACTAGTGCAACAATTATTCAGGACGAACAAGTATTGTATTTTCTTCTTAGATATTCTAGTTAATGCAATATAGATAGTTGGGGTTTTAAGAAGTTGCTTTCTCAAGAGAAATATTGTGTTATGTGCGATTGATACTCTTCCTTTCCTGCTTATTGTTTTCATTGATCAATTTTGGTTTCCGCTGAAGAGTAGAGTAGATTCTGGTCTTGTGTTTTAGCATATCACATAAGCTGTTGAATCTACAAGTAAAAATCTACATGGTATCGGAGCTGAAGACAGTATAGAAGAGGAGAATTAGAGTTTGGTGTGTAGGTGAAATTGAATTTGCAAGTTCATACTTTAGATTCAACAATATGTATTTCTAATGTTTGCGACTTGAGTATGCCTTGGAGGGAATTTCTAATTACATAGCTTGAAAGGACAGGATGGAGGCAATTTTCGAAGACAATGGCCTCAAGGAATTCATAGATCATGGAATTCCTAAGCCTCCAACATCAAATGCTAAAGATATGTTTAAATGATGAAAGCGTGTCGAAAAATCAAGAAGGATTATCATGGAAGGAGTTTGAGACCACATTGTCTCGAGTATCCATGGAAAGGATACTCCACACTCAATGTGGAAGGAATTGATGGACCCATTTCAAAATAGCAGTGACCATAGGAAATTGGCATTGAAAGAAAAACTCATAAAGATTACGATGGAGAAGGGTGACTCTATTCTTAAGTACTTGACCAAGTTCACCCATTGTTGGGATGAGCTTGGAAGTGTCAGGATTACTATTGCCGAAGATGGTATGGTGATCCTATCTCTTCAAGGACTTACCAAGAGCTAGCACAATTACCAGGACTCTGTTAATGATAGGGAGAAGCTACTAGATTGGGGGCGACTATGGTTGGATTTGGTCTAGGAAGATATTCAAAGGAACACCAGAGATGAATCCTCATCAAAGATTGATGATGAGGAGAATTTTTCCTTAGTAGATAAGGCAAGGAAAGGGAGGGGGAAGGCATCCCATTCCAAATTAGATTCTTGTCAGGGGGGCAAGAATAAGGGCATATCAAAATTCAAGTGCTTTCACTATGATGAGCTAGGGCATTTTCCCACGAAGTCTCTGCTCAAGAAGGCGGGTAAGAAGCCCTCAAGAGGAGTGGAAAGTGAGGCTCTTGCTTCACAATTTGAACTGGACTTTACCCTCATCACATGTATGGTATCATCGATGATGGGTAGTGTATGGTACTTGGAAAATGGAGTTTATTTCCACATGACTAGTAACAAGGATCTCTTCAGTAACTTGGAGGAGAAGGATCTCTAGATGCATATCGAGATGGGTGATGATAAGAGGTATAGTGCTACCATTCTTGGTACAGTTACCTTTCAAAGGGAGTCGGGTTCTCCCCTCACTTTGCAAGATGTTATGTATGTTCTTGGTTTGAAGAAGAACTTGGTATCTATTGCCATGTTGGAGGATAAAGGCTATGATGTGATATTTAGTAAGGGAAAGACGTTCCTTCATCACATAGCCACGGGATAGGTGAAGAGGATAGGAGTTCGAATGAAGAATCTCTACAAGTTAGAGAAAGAAGATTGTGCTACTTTGAGCATGAAAGCAGAGAAGGTGTAGAGCTGAGACATCAATGAGTTGTGGCATAAGAGATTAGTTCACTTGCATCATGGTGCTTTAAAAATCATGCAACAAATTTCTACTGGTCCTCCCAAATATACACTTGAGCAGGTTGACACATGCAAAGGGTGTACATTGGGAAGGTACACCAAAGCTTCATTTCATGACAAAGATAGTCGAGCACAGACGATCCTCGATTGAGTTGACTCAGATGTGTGGGGTCCATTCTCAACAACATCCATGGCCAAACAAAGGTATTATGTTATATTTGTTGATGCTTTTTCTCGTAAATGTTGGATATTTTTCATGTAGAAGAAATATCATAATTTTGCAATGTTTTGTGAATTTAAAGCATTGTTAGAGAAAGATACTAGCAGAAAAGTTAAAGCTCTCAAGAATGATAATGGTGGAGAGTATATGTTGAATGAGTCTCAAAACTTCTATGCAGTAGAAGGCATTTGAGAGGAATTGATAACACCTAATAAACCATAGCCGAATGGGGTGGCTGAGAGGAAGAATAGAAGCATTGTAGGGGTAGCACAAATGATGTTGCATGACCAAGGCATACCACTACACTTGTGGGCCGAGGTATGTAACATAGCTATTTATTTGCAGAACATAATCCCTCATCGAATTCTTGGGATGAGTACATCGGAAGAGGATTTTTCAGGGAAGAACCAGATGTGGGTCACTTTAGGATTTTTGGTTCATCAGTATACTACCATGTAACGAAAGATGCATGGAAGAATTTTAAGTCGAAAACAAAGTTAGGGATATTTATGGGGTACACTAATACACCTCACAACTATCAGGTGTACCTCGCGACCAATAGGATGATAATATTTCGCAGTGATGTAAAATTTAATGAAGAGAAGGCCATGAGATGTTACCTTGAGAGAGAGCTTCATCTACATGCAGTTGAGGAGATTTTATCTCCTAATAATGAACCTTAAATTGATGTGGAACAGCCACATGCAGAGGATTAGGGAGTGGAGACACCCACTCATGCAAAGCCTTCCAGAGATGGGAGAAAGAGCACCAGAAAGGCTAACAAGTTATTGCATATTGCTAGAGAGAACATGGGAGCACCCATATGACAATGCAGGTAGAGGAGGTCACCGAAGAGGAAGAAGTGTAACAACCAGTTTGGGTTGATGCCATGGTTGAGGAGTATGACTCCATTGTTAGGAACAAAGTTTGGGATGTGGTCCCAAGACTAGAAGACAAGTCAGTGGTGAGTTCTCGATGGAATTACAAGGTAAATAAAGTAGTGGATGGTAATGTCGAGAAACATAATGCCAAGTTTGTGGCCCAAGGTTTTTCTTAGGTGAAGGGGATTGATTATGATGAGACCTTTGCTCCTATTGCAAGGTACTCATCAATCATATCCATTTTGGTATTGCTAGTGCAGATGGGATGGAAGATACATCAGATGGATGCAAAGACAACATTCCTTAAAGGCATGATTGAGGAAGAGGTGTATATTGAGTAGCCTGAAGGGTTTGAGACCTTCAACAGAGAGTCAAATGTGTGTCGACTCAAGTAGGCACTGTATGGGTTGAAACAAGCACCCTGTGCTTGGTACACTAGGATCAATAGCTACTTCATTGGGTTGAGCTTCACTAAAAGTGAAGCAGATGTGAACCTTTACCATATTGTGGTTAAAGGTAAATTATTGGTTATTGTTTTATATGTCGACGATTTGATTATGGCAGGTCATGATAAGCTGATCAAGTATTGTAAAGAGGATATTACAAGAGGGTTTGAAATGAAGTACTTGGGGCTCATGCACTACTTTATGGGCATGGAAGTATGGCAAGGTGACGAGGAACCTTTTGTCTCCCATGACAAGTATGCCAATGAGATACTGAAAAGGTTTCACATGGAAAGAAGTAAACCCATGGAGACTCCTCTAGCAGGTAACTAGAGGAAGGATGATTCTACTTCTGGTGAAGTAGTGGAAGCTACTATTTATAGGCAACATTTGGGTTCACTCATGTATTTTGTGAACCCAATATTGGACGTGTGTTATGCAGTTAACTAGCTTAGTGAAGTGATCGTTAAGATGACCAAGTTGTATTGGAAGGCGATGAAACATGCGTTGAGACACCTCAGAGGCACCATTTAATATGGTTTATGGTACAAACGAACATAGGGAGTGAAGCTTCAAGGATTAACCGATGCAGATTGGGAGGGGAGTCCATCCAACAGGAAGAGCACATCAGGTGGGATCTTCAGTATTGGGTCAACGATTGTTTCTTGGTAGAACATGAAATAGAGATTAGTTGCACTCAATTCAGTAGAAGCACAGTACATGGATGCTAATCAAGGAGCTTATGAGGCTATCTGGATGAGGAAGATTCTTGTTGGTTTGTTTGGTTAGCAGATGGATCCAACTATGTTTTACTGTGACAAACAAAGTTGTATCAAACTCTTTGAAAATCTAGTTTTTCATGATTGTTCCAAGCATATTGATATCCGGTATCATCATCTTTGAGATTGTGTGCAAAGGAGAATTATGTTATTGGATTACATTCCCACAGAGGATCAGGATGCAAATATTTTGACAAAGGAATTGTTAAGATGAAAATTCAAGTTTCACAGAGGTAGGATTAGGGTAGAAGATAATCCCTTTCTTGTTGAGAGGGAGAGTTAAAAATAGCAACAAGAAATTCCAATTTAATTTGTCCTTGAATTAAATTGTGAATTAAAATTGTAATTCTAGTCTCATAGCAACTTGTAGTAGTTAATTAAGTTAAATTGACTTAATTGATTTAGGAAATTCGAGTTGTAAGTCTATATAGAGTCATGTAGAGTGATCCCTAAATTTTAGTGGCCAAGGTTGAGTTCTTTATAGTTGTAACTAAATAACTCAGTCTAACTGAGTTATAGTCAGTTAAACTAGTTCTAACTGTTGGAGGAACTAGTAGGAGTCTAGTAGTGGGAAAGTGCACCAATGCATCCTTAGTACCACTCCAATTAACTGAAGATTTACTCATAAATAACTCATGCATATTAGTTCAGAGGAAGACCCAGTTGAGATTAGAGTTCCGAGACAATGTACTACTAGTTGTATAATTTTCAGAGTTGTACAAATGGTGCATGCAATCATTTGAGGGCCTATGGATGGATTACGTAGTTATGGAGAGTGGACTTCCCAATTAAATATGGGCTAATTCTCTCATGAGTTTCACAGGGAAGTAGGGGCTTGGGAGGCAACAAATTTGGCTAAGTCTTGGCTTGAGCTAGTTTGTGAAGCAGAGAGATAAATTGTATTAGTGCAGGAATTGTTTAGGATGAACAAGAATTGTATTTTCTTCTCACATCTTATGGTTAATGCAATATAGATAGTTGGGGTTTTGATCAGTTGTTTTCCCCAAAGAAATATTGTGGTATTTGCATATGATATTCTTCTTTTTCTATATTTATTGTTTTCATCGATCGATTTTGGTTTTTGCTGAAGAGTAGAATAGATTCTTGTCTTGTGTTTTAACTGATCACATAATCTGTTGAATCTACAAGTAAAAATCTGTAGTTAACTAAGTTAATTTGACTTAGATGGCTCAATAAATTTGAATTAGAAGTCTATTTAGAGTCATGTAGAGTGATTCTTAAATTTTAGGGGACCACACTAAGTTCTTTTGAGTTTTAATTAATTAATTCAATTTAACTGAGTGAAAGTCAATTAATCTAGTTCAAACACTTGGAGGAACTAGTAGGAGGTCTAGTAGTGGGGACAAGCACTAGTCCAAATTCACTGCTCCACCAGTTAATTGAAGATTCTCTCATAAATAACTCATGCATGTCAGTTTAGAGGAAGACCCAGTTGAGATGAGAGTTTAGGGATAATGTACTATTTGTTGTTAATTTTTTGAGTTGTTTAGATGGTGCATGCAATCAGTTGAGGGCCTATGGATGGATTGTTTAGTTAGAAGTAGGGAATTTCCCAATTAAATATGGGCTAATTCTCTCAGAAATTGCGCAAGGAAGTAGGGGCTTGATAGGCAAAAAAATTGGCTAAATGTTGGCTTGAGCTGGTTTGTGAAGTAGAGAGAGAGATTGTACTTGTGCAAGAATTGTTCGGGTTGAACAAACATTGCATTTTCTTCTTAGATCTTTTGGTTAATGCAATATAGATAGTAGGGGTTTTGAGTAGCTGATTTCCCGAGAAAAATATTGTATTATGTGCGATTGAAATTCTTCCTTTTATTCTTAGTGTTTTATCGATCAATTTTTGTTTGCTAATGAGTAGAGTATATTCTTGTCTTATGTTTTAGCACATCACATAAGCTGTTGGATCTACAAGTAAAAATCTACATATCGTTTATTATTAATACTGACTACTATATTTATTTATATTAAACAAATATATTACATTAGTATATATGTTATTTATTCTTTAAATGATGTAAATACACAACATATCCCCCTAATGCAATGGCAGTAAGTTTTACGAAGAATAGATCTCAAACTTATGGCCATTGTACCTTAACTCTACAGTTGGAGTCCATACCAAACTATCTACCAATCTTTTTGGTTATATGGAGTACAAGTCATTTCCAATAATTTGTATTTAGAGCATCCACACTTTCACACAACTAAATAAATGCAATGATAACTTTGAAAATATCATACCTTGTACAAGGGTGGTAAAATTGTGTTAATGAGGACATGTCATATACATCTTGAGAACTTAGGCCATTGTTATTTTTTTCTCATGAGGATAGATTTAGTTAATGGTAAGACTCATCAAGAGCATGTATATGAGTCAATAATAACAAGTTATGCGAATATAAAATAAAATAAAATTAAAAAGCAACAAGGACTACATAGTAGCTAGTCCTTGCCTCTTAGTTAGTTTTGGGTCTTTTTGAGTGGAAGA